>PVJO010011031.1:0-61481 GCA_004026905.1 Hystrix cristata
GTGAGTGGCAGACCCTGGGGCTCTTCTTCAAATTTGGAAAACACCTTCTAGTCTTTCCCTACCAGATAAGAATTCCTAATGGCTACTGTCTTTGGAACACTGCCTGTGGTATAGAATACCTTCTTGTTTATTTCAGAGAATTTCCAGGAGGTTCCAAGAAAGCTAACACCTGAGTCACCAGTCTGCTCACTGGACAGTCAAAGAAGTCAAAAGAGAACCTACATCCCTGGGTCTTGGCTGCACAGGTGACCTCCTCCCATTCTGACCTTTTCCCTGTCAGTGAGCTGTGTTCGCTCCAGGCTTTCCTCTAACGTGCAGATACCAAGAAGAGGGAGGCCATCACCAAACTCCTGGGAAAGGTTCTAGGAAGCTTCAGACACAGCCCTTCTTTCCAAACCTCTGCAGCAGTCAGGAGAAAGGTGTCTACTTAGAGTACAGATGAGTACTGGGTGTGGGAGGTGCCCGCAGAGCTTTTCCAATTGTTTTTCCCTTTAAAATAATGACAAGTTGCGATGATCCTCCAGGGCGTGTGCCCTGTTGATACACACAGCCTTGTGGGTTTCCCTTTGGCTTGGTGCTTTGGGGAAGAAGAAATTAGGAAAGAGGGCAGAAGGCCAGATAGGAGATGGCATTTTTATGAAGCATAAACAAGCAATATAAGCATCCTGGCTCAGTGGAGGGGCTTATACAGGTCTCAGGGGACGAGCTGGGCCTATTTCACTCCTGGTAAACCTCTGAGTGTCCTGGGCCTGGAGCCCAGGTTTTAACAGTGAAAACTGCCCACATGCTGTCCAAAGTTTGTGCAAATTGAGCCCAACAGACGGGAGAAAATGCCCTTTGTTCTAGTGGGGTTATAATGAATTTAAAGTTTGAATTTAAACGATATAAGGTTTATTGTTTTATGAAGCACTTTATCTACATTATCATGTATCTTCTCCATAGAACCTGTGACATCCATACCATGAGTCTCATTGAACAAATGAAAAGACAGAGACTTGGAAAGTAAGTTAAATATGCTTCAAAAGGTTGCATAGCAATTAAATGGTGGATAAGGAACTAAACTTAGAAAACCCTCCTGATCAAATATTTTTCACTGCCATCTAATATCGTCAGTCAAAGTCTCAGGCCCTGGGAATGTAATGGTGAACGAACAAATGCAGAACTGTGCCCCATGGATCTCCAGTACGACTGGAGGCGCACTCATGAGACAAAAAGTACTCAAAAAAAAAATAGAAAATTGTAAATACAGATAACAGCTATGAACAAAAAATGCAGAATGCTGGGGGAAAAGGAAGAAAAGATATAATTTCAATGTGGTGTGTGTTTGTGTACAGGTGTTTGCCTGTGTGTGAGAGACTGAAGACCAGTGGCAACACCTGAGGCTTGAGAAACTGGGGGAAGCGACTGGGAGATGATTAGTGTAAGAGGCTGCAGCGGGAGCTGATAGTGCGAAGGCAGCAAGAATTGGTGTTAAGGACCTGAAGAAGGCTGCAGGAGTCCGGCAGGATTGGAGCGGACCAGGTAGAGGCCGGCATACGATACGCTCAGAAGCTTGGTGAGCCGGGGTAGATCAGGCAAGCGTGCAGCCGTGCACTTTATTCTAATGGTGATCAAACCACTGGGTGATTTCAAGCACGGACGTTAACCTGGTTTTATGCTTTAAGACAATCATTCTAAATGCTCGGTCAATGTTAGATTGTAGGAAGCCAAAACTAGAGGCAAAGAGATCAATTAGAAGGTTACTGCAGCAATCCAGGGGAAAGATGATGTCTTATGTCATCAAACTCTGAAGTTGGTACGTCCTATAGTTGTAATTCTAGAGAATCGGCTGCAGTTGAGAAGAACTGTGATTTGCTATAGATTTTTTTTAAATCACCCTTGAATTTTTTTATTTACAGGGTATTGAGGAATAATGGAGCTCTTGGCACTAATCGAGACTTGGCAAAGATTCCAGCCACACAGTCTCAGAATTAAAAAGACCATCTCTTCATGATCTAAGAGCTGTATAAGAGGCTGCACGCATGAGAGTTGGAAACTACTAACTTATTGGCCATCACCCATGAAGAGACACTCCATTACTTCTATTAGATATGTGACAACAGAAAAGTCAGTCTATCTCCCTGAACCTAATTTACCTCCTCTGTGGAAAAAGAGCTAAACATAGTACTATTTTTGATAGAGACACACTGGAATGGAATCAGATTTTGAATTCAATCCATAAGATTAAATGAGATAATACTTGTAAAGCACTTAACACAACGCCAAGCAGAATAAACACTTTTCTTTCCATGAAGGATATTAATAATTATGCTTTTATAGTATAAGTGGGATAAAATTAGATATCAACATCACTTCCAAGGAATAATTAATTCTTGTCCCCCAGGCAAAGTATTGAGATGTGTGTAGCTTAATTTATGAAATACTACACTTCTTATCACCCCAAACTATTTTAAAATGCTTTGAAATCTTGGATGAAAGAAATTGTACAAATATAAAACATTATTATTCCAAAGAAGAATTTTATCCTGCAGAGCTAGACTTTCCCTAATGACTCCAGGCTGTCTAAGGAGTAGCCTGTTTTATTAGCAAGTTGAACAGATGATAGTATCGAACACAATTACAGATTCCGCTTTAAAAACCTACATTATCTGAATTTCAGAGTGTCATTTGAACTACAGAGGGAGACAGTTCTTCCTCTATCTCTAAATCCACTTACTTTCGGCATTTCACTCTACTACAGAATTTTATATCTTTGATGGTCTCCTAATGGCTTCAGGTCAGCCCAGAACCAGGCACTGCCTCTCAGTGGAGGAAGGATGTGTCAAGTAGCAGGTGCACAGGCCTGAGCGCAGGGCTGCCATTTGTGTGGCTCCAATTCTGCCGAGATAGATGCTCTGCATACTGGGCGGGGGGATCCTCAGATGTGTCGCCTTTTCGAAACCTCAGTGATCTGCGCTCCATCAAAAGATAGCTCAGAAGTTCCATTGGTGACCGTGTGGCTCCTGTGTGCCTCCTTGCTCCGTGTGGTTCAGTTTCAGGAGAGACTTACATTCAAAGATTTATAGATAAAATAGCAAAAGTAATCAAAGAATTTAGCCTCTAATTTGAAGGTCTTAAAAGTTATAGGAATCTGAAAACCGAGCGACACTTCCCACACCTCCTTTTTTCTCTCCCCTACTCTTTTGCACCCCATATTACTCCACAGCTCCCACTGACTCCTACACAACCCCCAAAGCTTCTCCAGCTTGTTATTCATATTAATTGCTCATTCTCCCTACCTTCTTTTCAATAACCTCTAACCTGTCATTTTTTTCTTTCTTTACCCTTGTCCAGTCTATATTATGGATGTCGGACCATAGGGAATAAAGTGCTGCATCCTAATAAGGGCTGGTTGTTTGCTTCTGTGATCTACTAGTACTGTGTGGAGTGGAGTGTACTATGGGGCCGCGACTTGGGTCATCGGGTTCCTTACTGATTGTGTCCAGTTCCAGTTTGGACAGAGTCCCCAAGTCCTCCTTGGAGAGGAACTGGAGTAGGACAGCGAGGAAGAATGGAACAGAAGATTGCAGTGAGGTTGGCTGTGCAGATCCCAATGGAAGCTTAGTTGTGTGGAAAACATTATCTGCCCTCAGCTGAGGTGCTGGGGAAGAAAAAATGGAGAGTAGTAGAGGAGAAAGAGAATGATGGAGAAGAATATAGAGGGATCCAGTGGATGAGGCAACAAGTGGACACGAGATGGAGAGAGAGGTGAGGGACTCTTCAAAAAGTCACCAGTGTAGCAGCTCCATTGCTTTGGGTGGCAGTCACTTGATTCTTATACAGATTCCACTTTAAAATGAAATGCTGGAAGGAGGTTTCTGCAGAAAGACTATAGACTGAGATTGAGGGACATTTACATTGTGGTCAAAAATGTATCTTGCTGTGAATAGCTGAACAACTGCAAGGGATGAGTCCCCAGATCACAAGCAGGTGCAACACATTCCTCTATTATCAACCCCTGACCCTTTGCTATACTGAAGTTGAACCTGTTCATCTATTATCAACTCTCCACCCTTCATACTGAGTTATCAACCCTCCACCCTTCATAACGAGTTACATCCCCAGCCCACCCCCCCCTTTTTTTTTAGGATAGAGTCATACTAAGTCATTAAGTTGCCCAGGCTGAGCTTTGAGTTGCCCAGGCTGGGCTTTGACTTCGGATCTTCCTGCCTCAGCCTCCCAGAGCTGAGGTGCATGCACCACCACCCTGGCTTCCACACCCATTTTATTATGCTTTAAAAAACACGCCAAGACCTCTGGTGCAGCCTCTGAAATATGCAAGGCCAGAATATGTGCTTCCATAGTGAGCTAACAGACACTAAGAGGGTGACTTCAGTGTTGCCTCTCATTCCCAAGTAGATCAAGACTTTATGATGGACATTGTTTTAATGTTGGAAGAAATCTTGATGATCATATAGAACAACTTCTTCCTTTTACAAATGAGAAAACGAAAGGCACAATGACAACTTCAAAAATAACAGTCCTGCATTCTGAAGCCGAGTCCACAATTTCTGATCTCCAGAAGTGGTAGACATGAACTTGGTGGTGTCTCAGAGTTGATGCATAGGACGACTAATGAGGAAAAACAGGACGGAGTGCTTCTGTTTCCACTTTCCTTTCCAGTGCTCAGGATGATACTGTGACTAGGACAAGCGGAGCTGACCCATTTCACAGGTAAGAGAACTGAGTTCAGACTATTTAAAAGCCACAGATCATAGGGGAGAGGCCTCCCGCTGCAGACACAGTAGGTAAGAGGAAGTACTTGTGCCACCCCAAGAAGTGGTCTTCTTCTGACACGTGTGAACGGTTTTAATGACCTCGGTTCTAATCATTACAGTGTGGCCAAACTTGAACTTGACAATATGGGGCCATTTTGACTCATGGATGATTAGTTTTGTTAATGACAGCAGAGGCCTTCATGGTATCTGCCATCTATGGGGCCACTCAGAAAGCAAATGGCACATTAGAGAGGAGTGTTCAGAAGCCAGGGAGGAATGAGGAGAAGGGCAAGAATTAGGTGTGGTGGTTAGGGTGGAAGGTTAACTTGGTGGTTTGGGGACTCCTGCGGTATTAGTGGAGCAAACTACTGGGGGAGCCTGGGTGGGTCGTGGAGGCCTTGTGGCACAGGTCTGGTCCTTCATCTCTTTCTCTCCAGCACTGGTCTTTGTTCTTCTTCCCACTTGCCGTGAACTAAGCAACTCTGCTCTACCATGCCCTTCCACCATGATGATTTTGCCATGATGTTTCTGAAACCAGTGGTCATGGACTGAATCCTTCTAAAACATGAGCCAAATTAAACCTCTCTTCCTTTAAGTTGTGTGTATCTGGTACAGTGTCCCACAATAGGAAAGCTGACCAATACATTCAGCTCTCTTTCTTCTTCCCCCTGGGTTTTCCCTCCTGCCTCCTCCTGTGGTTGCTTCTCCCCCAGGGTCATCCTTTGGTGGCCACTTGATGGGAGCACCAGGAACAAGAGGATGCTGTGCAGTGGTGCCCACGCATTTCACCATGCTGGCTTTGGGTAGCCAAATAGGGCAGGGCAAGTAGCCTGCTTCTCTCCTTCAGCTGGGCTCCTGGGGACGCCTGTTGAGCACTGCCTAAAAACTGTACCTTGCTTACCATGTGCTCCAGGGGACTTCGGGAGACTGATGACATTTTATGTATCTGTGTCGAGGTAAAGCACGAATAAGACATGAATAGACCCAGTGTCTCTCTTAGCACGTCCACCTCCTGGTTAAGAGCATGCTGTCTTTAGCTGTCTTTCCTGTTTTCTGTTGGCCACATCATCAGAAGATTGTCTCTAGAGCTTTTACTTTGCCCTGGATGCTTCCAAAGCTCCCAAGACAAGATCCATACAGTAGCATTTAACTATTTTTCTCCCCTGAGTTCTGGATTGGCTGGCTTCTCCCCAACTCCCAACTTTCTACTCCAGGTTATCATCTTTTTTTTTTTTTTAATTTGGTCAAAAATTCATATTCTTTAAATGGATAAGTGCAAATGAGGAAAATTTGCAGTTTTTTTTTTTTTTTTTTTACCCAGGGACATGCATAGTTTCAAGACAGCTCAGCCCTGCCAGTGGGAAGTGCCTCAGAGAATGGAATCTCATCCAATAAAACTGGTCTGTTGTTTTTGGATCACACGCTGTGAATTGATTTATTGTTTGAAGTGATGAAAAAAGGTGTTCGGAGACTTGGAGGAGAGTTTCGATCTGCGGCGCTGCCCCCGCAGTCAGGGAACCGCCTTCTGAGCCATTCTGAGCTAGGAAATATGCGGTTATTTTGGTAGCTGTCAGCAGGAATTGGCTACAGTCTGTATGTTAAATAAATACAAACTGCCTATTTAATTATTTAACAACGAGAACAAATGCCCCACTGCTGGCAAGTGGAAAACAGTCAACACTGGAGCAATGTAAAATCCCAGCCCGTTCCCATGATATGATTTGACCCTGCTCCCACCCGCAGGCTCGCCTGCAACCCTCCAGGGCGTCTTATCGCTGTTTTATTGGAGTTGGAACCTTGGCTAGAACTGGAGTACAAATTTGCTCAAGCAAGGCGATGCTGGAGAAATGAGCCAGTTAACCTCCAAGTGGCTTCTGAAGCAGCCACTGTGTTGAAACTTCATTTGTGTTTCACTGACTCTTTTTTTTTTTTTTCTGCTTCTGCCAAATTGTTGATGTCCTTGCCTCCCAGAAATGGCTGAATTTGAGCAACCAGGGGCAAGGAATCCCTGCTTTAGTTAAAAACTGCTACAGCAGAATTCTGACTGTTTTGAGAAACTAGCTTGTAATGCTGAGTTAATATGATGGTTGTCTTAAGAAAAAAGACCCTCAAGCCTAATTTGTATTAACATATAGAGACAGGCTGAGTTTCCTAGAACTTGTATGACACTTCTCTAGTGGGGGACACTAGAAAACTATGGATGGCCACAACAACCCCTAGTATGTAGTGTGTGTGTGTGTAAACATAAATAAAAGCTTGCATATATGATCTAGTAAAAGTTTTGTAATATTATATGTTGGAGCATAGACGATAAGTGATAACCATTTAACTTGAAAACACAGGTATTTATAGTTAAGATTGACAGATTAGCTGATAATAATCTGTAAGAGTGAGAAATAAAGTGGGTAGAGGAAAGAGAGACAGCAGAGAAAGGAGAGAGAGAAGAGACGAAAGAAAACATTAAAGGTAGGAGGGCCCTGAGCGCCACATTTTACTCTTGTACTTCTTCATGTTGTCTTTCTACAAATTTCAAGGGGAGGAAGGAAGTACGAGGGCTAATCTGCACTCAGACATCAGCTCTTTAGTACTTCCATCCTCTATTACGTCAACTGCACTCTCACCTCGCCTCCAGAATGTCCTTACCTTTATTTGGTTTGAGATCATGATTTAACTTTGTGAGGCAAGCACTCTGCCACTTGAGCTAAATCCCAAGTCCCCAGACCCTTCTTACACATTCTTGTGACCCCAAACTTTCTTTCACAGCACTTACCCCAGACTAGTCATATATTTGTGGTGCATTTTTTTTTTAATGTTTTCTTCCTAACTACACTGACTTCCATGATTCCTGGGGCAATATCAGTATCCCTTATTCCTTACCAATGCAATACCTATGGCACCTATTATCTAGTAATTGCTCAATCAGAATTTGTTGAATGCATGTTTACACTACTATATATACACATGTATATGATATTAGATGCACTCCAAATGTATGCAATACAGTGTGTATGCACACACAGATGTGTTTCTCTGTAATATTATGTGTGCACACTGCATATCCGATGTGTACTTCCGGAGCCTCATTAACTCGTCTGTGAAGTGAAAGTGAATGGAAGGCTCTTTGCGTACCTGACCTGCTAGACTAAGAGCAGGTGTCAGAATAACCTTGGGGATTAAACACTGTGATGGAGACCGCCACAAATGCCTCCTTGCTTAGAGAACACATTTGCAATCTGCCAGGCGAGCTCTCTCCGTTCAGTCCATCGACCTAGACCTGGGGTCGTTTCCAAATATAGTGCATTTCCTGTGTCATTCCTTCCTTGAAAGACAGCCACGTCCAAGCCAGTGCCTCTCACAAGCCCGGTTGTGTTTCGGTCTCCCTCTTGGCTGCAGCGTGTGGGCTGATGGGGCCCATGTGACTGTGTTCATGTCCAAGCTCAGTAGAATGAATTTTTCAAGCATGATTTGCAAGTCACGCTATCTCATGCCTCCGAGTCCAGCTGTGCTGCAGCTGCTGCCTCCCCGGCATCCGCTCATCCTGCTCTTGGATCAGAAGCTCCAGCACATGTGCCTGAACTGATTGGGCCTCCGCCCAGCTGTTGGCTCCCATTGTCATCAGGATGTTTACAGCCCTGCTGCTGTTCAAGCTGCACTTGTTTCAGGATCGCACTTGGGGCTGAAGAACATTTTACACTTGATCTTAGCCAAAAGGCCGAGAAGCGATTTTTAGCACGCGGCGGTGGCCAGGGCAGGCAATCTGGCCAGCTTTTCCCTGGGGCTGGGACTTCTCTAAGGCATTTGCATCCAACTTCCCAATTGACGTGTGCCTGCGTGTTCCTGCACAGGTAACCAGAAGAGGTCCCAAGGCCGTCCCTGCTGGTGACGGTGGGTCGTGAATGTCATTTGGCCGGATATGTTTATCACATGATTTGTTTCTAAGGCTTTGAACAAGAGAGTGCTCCTGGCCTGTGACAAGGCTGCGTTAGAAGAAGAAAGAAATCCATCCTTCCTCCTCCAACTTAGGTAAACAGAATAAACATATTTTGCCTTCTCAGAGAGTTACTTTGTTCCTGGAGTATGCTGACGCCCTTCACACATCCACACGTGTTTTGTTTGCCAGAGTTGTGCTGCCCGGACAGTCAGCAGCAGGGGTGAGGGTGTGGAAAGGAGGCTGAGGGGTCAGCAGGGAGGCTGGGAGTCGGACATGGCTCCACAGTGTGGTGACCCCTAACCAGGACGGCATGAGTGAGTCATTTATTCTCTCTGGGACTCAATTTCTTCCAAAAATAACAGGCACCATTTATCACCATATTAAGACTGTTGCTACAAATCTGTTTTAGCAATAGAGATTTCCAAACTCACACCAAAGATCCTGGTTCAGGCTGAGATGGGGCCTAGAGAGTCCATATGTTTTGCCATATTTCAGCACATGGCCAATGACCCTGAATCCGGTGTCCCCCCCGCGATGGCAGGGGGCCACCTGACCCAGGGTATCTCACACTCTTCATCAAATGTTCCTTCTCCATGGAGAACACGGTTCTGAGTTCCCCACAGCTCGAGGCGCTGCAAGAGGGGCTGTTCTCTAGGGTGGAGCATCCTGTGCCCTGGCGATGGACCCAGGCTGCTCGCTCGGCTGTGCGATCAGGACGGCAGCCATGAGCATTTGTGGTTGCTGAGCACCTGAGATCAACTGACTGGGACTGGGCGGCTCTGAGTGTGAAACAGGCACCAGATTCCCAAGGCTTAGTGTGCAAACAGGAATATTAAATATCTAAAAATATTTTTATGTTATGTAATGAAATGATAATTTTTTGGGTATGATAGGTTAAATAATATAAAATGTTCATATGAACTTGCTTTTAAAATTAAAACAGTTTCATTGAAACATAATATACAAAAAATGGCACATATTTACACTACTTTTTGTGGCAGTAGATGCTGGGTATTGAATGCAGGGCCCTGTGCACATGAGACAAGTCCTCTACTACTGAGCTACATCCTCAACACTTTTTAATCTTTCTTTTTCAGACGGGGTCTCACTGGGTTGCCCAAGCTGGCGTTAAACTTGTGATCCTCCTGCCTCAGCCTCCTGGGTAGCTGGGATTACAGGCATTTGCCGCTGCAACCGGCTAATACACACAATTTGGTGAGGCTGGGTATATTTATACACTCACAAAGACATCACTGTCGTCAAGGTAGCAGGCTTGCCCATGACTTTTAAAATTTTACTTCTGTAAACTGCCCCCGTCTTTTTGTGGTAAAAACACTTACCAAGTGGTCTACCTTTTAAACACATTTTAACAGCCCAACACAGAATTTTTGACTGCAGGCACTATGTGGAACAGTCAAGCTCTATAACTTATTTTTCTTGCATAACTGAAATAGTTTACCAGTTGAACAACTCCTAATTTCCCCTTTCTTCAGTCCCTGGTAAGCACTGCTCTGCTCTCTGCTTCTATAATTTGACCTCATATAAGCAGGTTCATGCACAATTAGCCATTCTGTGACTGGGCTTATTTCAGCTAGTATAATGTCCTCCAGGTCCAAGTGTGTATGTTGTCACAAATGGAAAGATTTCCTTTATTAAGGCTGAATAATATTCCATATATATAAATGTACATATATGCTACATACTGTGTGTGTGTGTATATATAATATATATATATTGAAATAAGCATAGGAGTGTAAATATCTCTTCAAGATCTTAATTTCAATTTGGGAAGATATATACCTCTCAAGTAGAATTGCTGGATCATAAAGTAATTCTATTTTTTATTTTATTATATTTATTGTTTGTTTATTTTTTGTTTTTTTGAGACAGGGTATCCCGATGTAGTTCAGACTGGTCTTGAACTCACTATGTAGCTCAAGCTGGCTTTGAACTCATGGTGACCCTCCTGCCTCAGCCTCCTGAGTGCTGGGATTATGGGCCTGTGCCACCACACCCAACAAGGTGATATTTCACCATGGCTTTATTTGCATTTCCTTCATGATTTGTGATGTGAAGACTTTTTCATATACCTGTTGGCCATTTGTATGTTTTCTTAGAGAAATGTCTACTCAAATCCTTCGTCCATTTCTAAATGAAGTTGTTCACTATTTTTGCTATTGAGTTGTAAGAGTTTCTTATGTATTTTGGCTCTCATTCCTTATCAGATATGTTGTTTGCAAACATTTCCTTCATTCTGTAGGCTGCCTTTTCGCTCTGTCAATTGTTTCCTTTGCTGTTCCGTCCCAAGCTTTTTAGCTTGATGAGCCTCCACTCTCCCTTTTGCTTTTGTTGTGTGGACTCTGGCATCATGTCAAAATTGCTGTCATACATCTCCGATGCATACATCTCTCTTTATGGCCGGATCACACTGTTTCAATAACTATACTTCGTAAGTTCACTAATTTCTGTCTACTTTTTAAAAAAAATGTGGCTACTTGAAAATTGAAAATGGCACTTCCGGCTTGCATGGCATATCTACTGGCCTGCAGAGCTGCAGAGCACAAGGCCACTGGGGCAGGGGTGCCATGCCTGTGAGGATGCACGGTCCACCCGTACTATCTCACAGCCGCCTTACAAAGGGACCCAGAGTGGTCCTGCCGGCCCTGATCAAGCTCCAGCTTTAGAAGTGAAGGCTGGAGACAGATGGTGAGACAGGGGACGCACTGCTCAGTGCATGCCCTGCCTTTCCTCCTACTGTGGCTAAGTAGCAAAGCTTCATCCACCCCTCAGAGACTCGGACTTCCCCGCTCCCGATGGACTCTTCCCATTCGCTACCTCACCTCGGCACTCCGATATCAAGAATCTGGCAGTTAGAAAAAAGTTTTTTTCAACAATAATACCAATTACAGATGAAGATGTGGTAAACTGGAATACTTTTATATTATTGGTAGTAACAAAAATATGACACCTTTGGAAAGCAACATGATGTCATGTTTTAAGAGCTATGAAGATATCGTTACCCTTCGATTTGGTGAAACCACGCCTGGGAATTCATCTCGAGGAAAGAACCGACAGAAGCAGGACAAATGTACAAAGATATTCAAGGCGGAGTTATCTATACTACACAATTAGAAGCCATTGAAATGCCTAATCATGAGGAACAGTTAAGAAAATTGCGCTGCAACAATTCAATATAATTTTATACATTCATTCAAATTTATAATTATGAGGACTACATAGCAACATAGAAAAATGTTTACAAGATAACGTTAGATTTCATAAAGGAGAACACATAAATTGTATGGAGATTATAATGGCACGATAACAATTAGGGTGCATATGAAGGAAGTTTAGAAGACATGCACAGAAACAAAATTTGTGTTAGGATTTTTAAAGAATAAATCAGAGCATTTTAACCAGGAGGCCATGTTCTCTTGTGGGATCCAAAGATGGGCTTTTACAGTGTTCATTAGACAAGTGAAAATATATGACATGTCGTGTGGCTCTACATATGTTTTATTTTTCTATCTTTGTTTTTAGAAGTAGGAGCACAATTTTTTTTTTTATCAGATTCTCCAAAGCCTTTGGTTATCATCTCCCTCCAAGTTAAGAGTAAGTGCTTAATGACTGGACTATTATTTTAGTATTTTAATAATTAAAAGAAGTCAGGCATTATGGCAAATCCTGCAATCCTAGCAGTTCAAGAGGCTGAGGCAGGAGGATAGCAAGTTTGAGCTAAGTTTGGACAACTTAGTGAGATACTATCTCAAAATTAAAAAAAAATTAAAAAGGGCTGGGGATGTAGATCAGTGTGAAGGCTTTGGGTTTAATCCCCAGTACCCTAAAAATATTAATGATAATAATTATTACTATTAAATTCAAATGAGGTATCTCCTCTCCAGGCGTGGAATCAAAGCCGAGTGCACAAACGGGCTGGAGGAAGGGGAAGAATGCTCAGGTGAAAGCAGTCCAGCCCTGGTGAGCCTGTGGGGGGAACCAGCAGTCCTTCAGAGCACCTCACCTGCCCGCTTCCCACTCTGACCAGGTCCTCCTGTGGGGCCCTCGGTCAGCAGGGCCTGAAGTGGGGCAGACCCTCCGCCCTCACCTCCCCTCTACCTCCCACTCCCCCAGGGCCCATCAGGCCAACTCTGCCAACTGCCAGGCCTTTTGAGGCCTCTGATTGCAGAAACCCGTCTGCACTGCTCAACCCGCATGCTCCTGGGTCGCCCTGCAGGCGCCGTGGCCCTTCCCCAGCCAGCACAGGTCTCCAGAGAGCAGGGCGGGCCGGGCCAGCATTAGGGCAGCAACGGCTGCTCTGCCTGCCCTGGGCCATATCGGGCTTCAGCCTGCTACACAACCGTCTGAGGATCTGGGGAGGAAGTGAGTCAGGCAGGGTCACCTTTTTAAATAGCTTCCTTCAAGCAGAACTTTGGCAAAGGTCTTGGCTCTTAGGCAGCTGGTGTGGTTCTCTCCCGTCTGTCTACCGCACACTGATCTCCTTCCCCTCTCTTCTGCCTTTCCTTCCCGAGGCCACAGCGCCACTGGGGCTCGGAAACTGGACAGATTTCCCTTCCTGTGACTCCAGCTCCCAGCACCCCGCCAGGCCTAGCTTCCTCAGGCTGCAGGCTTGGTCTCACGCTTCGGAGCCAGCTTCCTGTCAGGTTTTCTATCTAGCCTGCTTGCCAGTGGAAGACTGGGTGTTCTATGATGGGCACCTACAAATGAGCTGAAGAAAAAGAAGAAATGAATACTTTTTTCCAAACCTTTAAGAATCGCCACCAGCTTTATCCCCGCTCACTTCTTAATGGCCTCTCTTCCCAGCACTTGGTTTTCCCCTGACATTTTGGTGAAAGCTTTTGTATTTCAACTCTGGTGCAACATTTACTTCTTCAGCTTTTCTGTCAGACTCTTCTCTGCAAAGCATTAAGCTAACCAGAGAGAGACTCATTATTGCTTTTTTCTTCAGGTGCATAACCCCCTTTCCTTCTAGTCACAAATGCAACAGGACCTAACTGTTTAGGGGAGCATCCTCAACAGTTCTCTCTCGCCTGTCCTGAGCGACTCCTGGGAGCAGCAGGATGACGCTGTGCTTTTCTCCAACACCGTTCACACACGTCACAGAGGTCAGACTTAACGCACCCTTCTCCGTGTCTGGCTTACAGGGCTGCAGTCTGAGTCTCCCATCTCCCCTTGGGTGGCAGTGGGCACGGAGGGAGTTTGACCCTGGCTACCTCCTGGCTATACAGGCCTTGAGGAAAAACCTATTTCCCCATCAGAAAAAATAACATAATAATGATCCCTTTTTCGTAAGTGCATATACTTTACTTTGTGATGGAGACCAATTTTAGTTACTATCTATATATGTTCTCCTTTTTGTCCTCTGTAATATTATCTTGGATTTTTAGCTAGGTTCTTGCTGCCTGGAATAGATTGTATTTCCCAGTCTCCCCAGCAGCTAAATGTGACTACTAGACTAAGTTCTGGCCAAAGAAATGCAAGTGGAAGAAATATGTGTAATTTTCTGGAAGTGTCTTTGAAATGAAGGCTTGCCTTCTCTGTCTGTTTGTCCATCCTGCGTACAATTGGGACACAATAGCAGGAGCTCCTGCAGCCCATGGAAAATGAGGAGGAACTCCACATGACACTTTAACAAAATAGAAAGCCCTCATGTTCCGAATACCATGGAGTACCACAACTACCTTGCAATGCCTCCTGCTGTTGGCAAGGGAGAGAGAAATACATTATTTAAGTATATTATTCTTTTTCTGTTGCTTGCACGCAGATGTGATCCTAAACAGGAATCTCACTAAGTACTTAACACATGATAGTGGCCCCTCATATGCATTTCGGAGACCCTCTCCTTCCTCCTTCTACCTCTAATACAGCAGCACTTGCAAGTGGACCTTCTATAACTATAACATTTATTGAGCACTAAATAAGCCCCAGGCAAAGGAGCAAATGCCTTATACAAAACATCTCATTTAAACTTCGCAACGATTCTATAAAGCAGGTACTATGTGTTAACCCTCATTTCATAGATGAGTATATTAATTTGCTAGGACGATCCTAATAAAATTTCACACACTGAGCGGTGTGAGTAACCTCTCTATAGTCCCACCATCCTGGAGGCCAAAAGTCCAAGATCAGGGTGTGACAGTTCTGTTGCTCCTGAGGCCTCTCGCCTTGGCCTCCCGCTGCGTCTTGACGTGGTCTTTCTTCTGTACCTGTACATCCCTGGCCTGGCTTTTGATGTCCAAATTCCCTCCTCTGAGTGGTACACCAGTCAGATTGGATAAGTGCTATGCCCGTTTTAAATGAGTCTCCTCTTTGAAGGCCCTGTCTCACCTACAGTCATTTTATGATCAATGGAGTTTAGGACTTCAACATCTGAAGTCCCAGAGAACACAATTCAGCCCATAACATGAGTAAACTGGATCAAAGAGGAGGTTCCCGAAGCTCTTTGTACCTTTAATGGTCTAAGTTGCTGAGCCCAGTGTGAGTTTTGGAGACACCTTCACAGAATCGCCATTGTCTTTTGCCTTAATTTCTGAGTGCCACTTGTTAATTGTCCTGAGGTCTTTGCCCACTGCCACCCAGAGACCCTGATAGCTTTGTTCCTACAGACCCAGGGGAAAGACAGGCCTCTGCCCACTACAGTGCCTCTCAACCCACCTGCCAGTGCTCTTAGAGGCATGTGACAGGAAGAGGCCTGACCACTCCTGCAGGTGACAGAGGCCACACTCCTGTCTTGTTCTCCTGCTTTGCCAGAGCCCCCAGACAATGGGGCCAATCGATCTGGCAGCAAACCCTCCAAAACTGTGAGCCAAAATAAACTTTCTGTCTTTATAAGTTGCTTTATCTCAGGTGTTTGTTACAGTAGCAGAAATCTGACTAAGGCAGGGGTGGACACAGTGCTTTCTCCACAACTAAGTGTGCTCAGGTGACAGACGAGGTGACTCCACCTCCCTATACCACACTGCTTCACCACTTTGAATGCTACAGAAATTTGGAACAAGCTGCCTCAGGGAATAACATGAAGGTCTACAGTTAGTGTAAAAAGGATACAGCATTTACATTAGATCGAAAGTCCACATCATTGCATTAACACATTCTAAAATTATATGAATTCCGAAATAAATTTGAGCTTATCTGTCAAGTCCCACCTTCCACTTCCCTCTCCTCTTGCCAAACACATCCAGTGAAGATACTCAACCTGAAACATTGCTGAAGTATTTGCACTTGAAGTCAATCTTATAAAACATGCACTTACCACAGAAAAACCTCTCTCTGGAAATGTATTAATAATGCATGGCCAGAACTTACAGACAATGTGATCATTGATGCAGGGATTTGTAGCCAAAATATTGCATTCTGTGGAGGTTTGATTTTTGCCCAGTGAAGACATTTTTTTACAATTTTTAAGGAAGGCAGATGTTCATCTATTTGCTGATTTGCCCTGGCCCACAAAGCCAACAATTATTTAAACCAAATTGCTTTCCATCTTCTCCAAGTACCTCATTTTTATTATAAAGAGACTTGCAGTACAACTGTGGTTCAAGTAGGAATGCCCAGATGTCCACTCCAGACGTCCTTAGCTAAACTGCTCCCAGGAGTTAAAGGGACAAGGAGCGGGAATACACAGCCACAGAGGAGGGACTTGAGGAATTCTAGAGGTCCTTGTGTGAGAAAACCCAACATAGAAGAATTCTAACCAACAAGGCTGGAAGCTTAATGGAGACTTCTGCCAGTGCCAGGGGTACTGTAGAAGAAACACAGAGTTTGCTTTTAAGAGTTGTAGATTCTACTCTATATGATGCTATATGTTAGCTGTGAGGACTTGGACAAGCTACTTAGCTACTCTGAGCCTCAGTTGTGTCCTCTGGGCATATTTAGTGCAGTTGGTTCTTCATATTCCTGGGTTTTACATCCATAGATTCAAATAGCTGTGGATCAAAAATGTTTTTTTTTTAAATGACATGCGTACTGAACATATACAGATATTTTTTCTGGTCATTTTTGCCTAAACAATATAGTATAAAACTGTTTATATAGCACTTACATTGTCTTATATTTATATGGGAAAACAAATGCTGGCCATATGCAAATCTGACGCCATTTTATCTGAGGCACTTGAGCATCCTTGGATTTTTACACCCTCTGGGAATCTTGGAAGTAATCCCATGAGGAGAGTGAAGGATGAATGTACTTATTTTGTAGACTGTTGTGACGTAACAAATTTCAAAGTACTTAGTATGGTGTCTGGCACAAAATAGTTATAGAAAATATTTCTCGATCTGTCAGAGTTAATTCTGAATTTGCATTTTAAATACTTTTCCATCTAAAAGGGCAAAATCTTAATTTATATTCATTTCTCTAGGAACATGTCTGCTTATCAAAATAAAAAGGGAAACCCTGGAAGTTTCTAACAGATGCCAGGAATATCTGAACTCCTACTCCCTACTACCAGGTTGTTGCCTACTTAATGACTTGGTGTCACTTGGCCCCTTTCACTACTCGCTGCTGAAGACTTTGGGCATTTTGGGGTTTGCTCACAACATGAGCAGGCCAGGCCCTCACTGCATATGGGGAAGGAGAAGGTGTGGGTTGCCTGTGGCCATTGGTTGGTCTGGCTCACTGATCTTTGGTCAGGGAGCTGCCTGAGGTATTGCAGATAGAAACACAAAGGAGTTGTGACCCTTGTCCCTCAGTGGCTCCTATGCTGGCGGAGAGACAAATGGATGAACAGCTCCGCGATCGGCATGTGAACATGGAGCATTATGGGCCTGGAGGAGTCAGGAGCAGCTTTCTGGAGGGGATGATGCCTGAGTTAATTCTTGAGGAACTCACCTGTGCACGGACATGTCCATTCTTTCAGAAGCAAATGGATATCAAGGGTTTATTAAGTGTCAGATGTTGCTCCCAGCATTGTGCTAAGAGTGGTGAACAAGTAGACATCATCTCCGCTCCTGTGGAAACTGCATGCTGCTTAAGGAGACAGAAGACGTCTGTGGCAGGAGGTAGAAAGCAGAGTCCAGGAGAAGGCACTCCCAGCCAGGGGCGGAGCACGACTCTGATGTGAGTGGTCTTTCCTCACTCTGTCTTCTCATCATGGTGGTGCTCCTGAAATGGCCACGAGGGCAGGGACTGTGCACACAGTCAGAAACCTGACTGATGTCACTCCTTGGCAGCAGTCTGTGGCTAATCCCTTCTGCTTGTAGAAATGCTGGCCCCATTGTCAGTCTCCTCACATAACAGCAAAGAGACTTCATATTGGTAACAGCACTCCTACGTTTTTGCGATGTGTTCACCCGGATTATTTGGTTTCACACTGTGGGGTAAAAACATTAGACAAATTTTAATCCCCGTGAGACAGATGAAGATGCTGGTGCACACACAGGTGAATGAGTGAACTCAAGATCACGTGGCTAGTTGGTGGCACAGTCAGGGTCTGAGACTTAATTCCCTGGTTTACAGCCTGCATTCATTCCACAGTGTTCTCAGTGGGATGCTGTGGATATTCAGCAGGGATGGGGCTCATGGTGAGCACTCTCCACCGTGCTAGACGGTCCCAGACAGTGTAGGACCTTGTGAGGCTGTGGACTCTGTCAGTAGCATCCAAGCGAGAAGCCTGTGACTGCCAAAAGGCCCTGTTGATAGATACTCCTCCCCCTCCTGAGGAGGGATGGTACTTTCTCTGGTGGAGATCAGTGGAGTCCAAACCCCTCTTGCTTTGGACAAGAAAATGGCATAACCGGGAGCAGATCTGCCGTGTATTATGAAACAATTGTCACTAATACTCTCCTCCAGTCCCATCTGGTAGACTCGTTCGAGCACTCATTCCGCAAAGAGTCCTGATCACCTCTGGAGCGCTCCGTGCTCCGTGCTGCGGGTGTGGTGCTGAAGAGGGAATGGCGCTTGTCCTTCAGAGAGTTCCGGCATGAGAGAGCGGGGCGGGCGGGGGGCACTATCCTAATGAATGATTATAAGGCAGTGCGTGGTCAGTGTCAAGATGGGGTCACACAGGTGACTTATGAACCTGGACAAGGGTACCTAATCCAGATTTAGAGTAACAGGGGAGGCAGCATTTCCTCATACTCACAGCTGTCCAGAGCTCGATCGTGGTGGGGTGTGAAAAGCTAGGCCAGTAATGGAGATGATCGAATAGAGACTGGACCATCGCATGGCTAGGGAACCATTCCAGAGGTTTAAACTTTACATGGAAGGTCAAACCAGTTGTTGTCCTGCAGCCTGGGGGCTCTGTTGGGTCCACAGAAGACCACCAAGAGAATGCACCTCCAGCTGATTCCCTAATGCTAGCTGGCAGTGAGTTAATCCCATGTTAGACCAGGTGCTGTGGTCTGAATGTTTGTGTCTCTCCAAAATCCATGGGTTGCAACTTAATCCCCAATGTGAACGTACTAGGGCCTGGGCCTTTGGAAGGTGACCAGGTCTTAGAGCAGAGGCCTCGAGAAGGGCCCTAGTGCTTTGAGCCCAGAGAGCTGCTAGCCCCTTTTACTGTGTGAGGGCAGAGCAAGAAGTCACCATCTGTGATCCAGAAAGCCAGCTCTTACCACATACAGAATCGCCCAGAATCTTCCAGGCCTTTCATCTTGGATTTCCCAGCCTCTAGAACTATTAGAAGTAATTTTCTATTGTTTACAAACCACCCAATTTATGCTATTTTGTTATAGCATCCTGAATAGACTAAGACACCGGGTTATAAAGAATGTAACACTGGAAATTATCAGTTTTTCCCGCAAAATGCTTTCTACGACACGCAGATTAAAAACAAAGAAACTTCGCTATATTCGCTCTATCAGGACAGGACAGCATCCCTCGGTGCTGAGCAAGGAGGAGGGCGGGAGGGCAGGGCAGGGCGAGGGAAGGCCCCTCTCTACAGGCACTTTAATTGGGCAGTGAGAATTTTCTCTCCCAGGGAGCCAGAAGAGCTAAGGAGAACCTCTCAGCTCCAATTTACACTGCTCTCTGCTGACCCAGGAGGCCAGCAGTTCAAACGTCAGCTGGGGACAGTTCGCTGACAACTCTGTGACAGGGGAGAGAGTCTCAAGGGACAAGGATACCGAAGAACTGCAAACGCCATTCTGCTTCCAGTGGGCGAAGTGTCAGCTTTCAACCAACGCTCCCTCTGCACAAGGACGCAAAGTGCCACCTGGAGAGCTGCTCTAACTGGGTTAAAAGTCATGTCTGTGCCACGCGTGTCAAAAGGACATGGCTTAGAGGCTCCGTTGCTGGACGGCTGATGGTCGCAGATTGCTGATGGCTTAGATTTCAACTTCAGTCTGGAGCTGTCAGCATCAGCTCTTCCTGGTGCTTCTGTATTTTAGATTGTAAAATTTTTACTTAAACCAGACAGATGCCAGATTCCTGTGAAATAATTTACCAAGTGAATTGATGCCCATCAGATGCACTTTTTTCCCTCCATCCTCTTTTCTCTGTCCATCATTTGCGTTCTATCTACCACCTAAACACCTCTCCTAATTTCAAATGTTCTCTCCAGTTTGGCTTTAACGAATCCTTTCACGAGTGCTGGACTTGATTTTCATCAACACAGTTTTGATAGAGGGGAAGCACTGAGCTAAACAGGCTACTCCCTTCAAGGATCTCAATTCATTCACTCTCCGTGTTCAGTTTTCAGTTTAGGATTCCAGAAAAATCTTTTTTACTGTTTAATTTTTTATTAATACATGTTTGTGGTACATAATGACTACATTCACCATGGGGAGTTGGTACATGTGTATAACATATTTTAATTCTTCTTAGTCCCCCTCTCCTCCCCTCCTTCCCCCCTCTAGCTCTAGATCCCCTTCCCATTTGCAAAAGATTTATCTCCCTGTTTCCTACTGTCTCTTTTATTTTGCTCTTTAAATTATTTATACTTTGTGTTTCTCATATAAGAGAATCTATGCAATATTTAAACTCATGTGTCTGAATTATTTCACTAAAATTATGGTCTCGAGGCACATCCATTTTCCTACAAATGACTCAAATGTGTCTTTCTTTATGGCAGAGTAGTACTCCATTATGTATAAATATCACATTTTCTTTATCCATTCATCTATTGATAGACATAAAGGCTACTTCTAAGATTTAGCTATTCTGAGTTGTGCGGCTATAAACATGAGCATGCATTACCGTAGCATGATATGTTTAATTCTTTAGGGAAGAGTCCTAGAAGGGGAATAGCTGGGTCAAACAGAATTTCTAATTTTTGTTTTTTTGAGACATCTCCGTACTGATCTCTATAATGATTGTACTAGTGTACATTCTCACCAACAATATAGAACATCTTTTTCCTCGAAGCCTTGCCTGCATTTGTTATTATTTGATTTCTTGATGATGGCCATTCTTTCTAGAGTAAGATGAAATCTCAGTGTTGTTTTAATTTGCATTTCTCTGATGGCCAGAGATGTTTTCATTTATTGGCCATTTATACTTCCTCTGAGACATGTCTATTCATTTCATTTGTCCATTTTTTGACTGAGTCTTTTATTTTGGGGAATAAAATATTTTGGAGTTCCTTATATAGTCTAGAACATATATATGTATATGTATTTATATATATGTTATATATCCTATTCTGTAGGTTGTGTCTTCACTCTATTAGTTGTGTCATCTTCTGTGCAGAAGCTTTTTAATTTGGTGTAATCTCATTTGTTGATCCTTGATATTATTCCTTGTGTAAGTGGGGTTCTGCTTAGAAAGTCCTTACCTGTGCCCATGTCTTCAAGGGTTTTACCTATTTTATCTCCCAACAGATTGGGTGTTTCTGTTTTAATATTTTGTTCCTTGATCCACTTGATTTTATTTTGGTACATGGTGAGAGATGTGAATCTATATTCAGGCTTCTGCATGTGTGAAACCAGTTTTCCCAGCACCTTTTCTTAAAGAGGCCATCTTTCCTCCAGTGTACGCTTTTGGCCCTTTTGGCGAAGATGAGATGACCTAGCGTGCCTGGGGTTGTTTCTGCACCTTCTATTCTGTTCCATTGATCTGTATACCTGTTTTTGTGCTAGCATGCTATTTTTACTCACTGTAGCTCTTCAATATAATTTGAAGTCTGGGGTTGTGATGCCTCCAGCTTTCCTTGTGGCCCAGTATTGCTTTTGCTATTCTAGGTCTCTTCTGGTTTCATATGAATTCTAGCATCGTTTTCTGTAGTTCCATGAGAAATGCTATTGGTGTTTTGATTGGGATTGCATTAAATCTATGTATACTTTTGGAAGTATGGGGATTTAGACAATATTAGTTCTGCCTATCTAGTAACGAGGGATGTCTTTGCATTTTCTGATATCCTCTTTGATCTCCTTTTATAGAGTATGGTAATTTTTATTGTAGAGGTCTTTCATTTCTTTGGTTAGGTTAATTCCTAAGTACTTAATTTTTCTTGATGCTATTGTGAATAGTATTGTTTTCCTAACTTCCTTCTCGGTCAATTCTTTATCAATGTATAGGAATGCTATTGATTTTCATGTGTTGACTTTGTATGCTGTTACATTGTTGAATTTGATTGTTCTAGGAGTCTTCTGGTGGAATTCTTTAGGTTGTCTATGTAAAGTGTCAAATCATTTGTGAATGACAGTTCTTCCATTCCTATTCAAATCACTTTTATTTCTTTTTCTTGCCTGATCACTCTGGCTAATTAGTATTTCAAGTACTATATGGAGCAAAAGTGGTAATAGTGGACATCCTTTCTTGTTTACCTGATTTTAGAGGGAAAGCTTTGAGTTTTCCCCCACTTAATATGATCTTGGGTGTAGGTTTGCCTTAAGTAGCTTTTATCAGATTGAATAAGGTCCTTCCTTATCTACTTTCTTTAGGGTTTTTATCTTGAATGGATGTTGGATTTTGTCAAAGGCTTTCTCTGCACCTATTGAGATGATCGTGTACTTTTTGTCCTTGCTTTTGTTTTTGTGGTGTACTACATTTATTGATTTGTGTTTGTTGAACATTCTTGCATCCTTGGGATAAAGTCTACTTGGTCACAATATATCTTTTTGGTGATTTGTGCCATTCTATCTGCCAGCATCTTGTTGAGGAATTTGTATCTATGCTGATTAACGAGATTGGCCTTTTTTCAGTTGAGCCCTTGGATTCCAGACATATCTTGTTGTGGATGTCAAACTTTCCACTGTCCTCTGAGATAGAGCCATCATCACACCAATGAGAAATTTCTGTTCTTGAGACTCCCTGCATTTTCCAGAGTTTGTTTGTACAGTCCTGCCTATCTTCCTTCTTTTCCATCCTTCTTGCCTCCTGTCTTAGTCTGCTTAGATTTTCTGTCCTACTTTCTCTTCTTAAGCTTTTTTTCCTCTCTCTTTCTTCCTCTGGATGCCCCAACTTCCCCCAAGACTCACATTCTTCTGGCCTAAGAATTTTTTTCTATCACGAGGCTTCTGTTTAATAAATTCTTGGTCTCTGTATGTACTTAGGTTAAAAATCATTCCTGATTTTCCTCCAAATAATATTAATTGGTTAAGTAACTTTGGCTAAAATACATATGGTCCCTACAGAAAATATAGCATTTGCAAAAACATCCCTACAGAAACTGTCAGATACAAATGATATATACTCTTGTTACCCCAATGTAACTACTCAACATTTTGGTATGTTCTCATCTAAATACATAGATGTTTATGTTCTATGCAAAAATTTATCTTTCTTATTTAAAAACTTGTAAAAGTAAAGACCCTCCAAGTTTCCAGAAATGCAGGGCTGTGATACATCACCCTCCAGAGAAGTGGGTCAGAGGTGGCTGGCAGACCCCCTGCATATCTTCAAACCACAGAGTGTGTGACATCGTTCAGCATACATGAAGAGTTTCCCTCAGTTTCCTCATCTCTGACTGTACATCAGAATCATCTGTGGTGACTGGAAGCAATAAAGAGTCTGGATCCTACCAAGAGAAGTTCTGTTTCTATTGGTCCTGGCTGAGGCCTGAACAACTGTCTTACCCACAATCCCTATGTGATTCTAGTAGGCAGGTCTAGTTAAACAGCCAGAGGCTTACACTATCATCAACCCTACTGCAGTGCTGCATATAAAATGGAAGCTTTGGAAGCTGAGGAGTTACCCCTCTGCTTGACGTGGAAAGGTGTGATGGTGAAGGGCCATGAGGACTCAGCTTCCTGGAGAATAATTGGCTGGAATGCTCTGGAATGTGTTAGTTGTCACCTCAATTTCTCTTCGTTCTCTTTTTATTTTCTGACATATGCCGGTTCCATGAACCGAGCTCACTCCATGCCTCTCTGCTCCCTCTGTACTAGGTACCACTTCATCTTCTACTCAGGTGGCCCTCAGTCCATGGCAGTGACTGGAGAACTTCTGGGTTGTTGGCCAAAGCTTGTGGCTGCCATGAAATAGTCTTCTCCTGGAGCTACTGGCTTTGTCTTGGGGGGCCACATTTTTTGCACTTTTTAGGTACAGCTACAAGGAAATATATAAGAGGATAGGGATAAGGAATCTTGATTAATCAAAAGTTTCGGTTTCAAGAAACAGTACTGACTACTCAATTTTTAGGTAGAGCGATAATCATAGGAAAATAATCTTAAGTCACAATTTCACTAAAAGCAAAACTAGCCAACTAGTTTTTAGGTTTTCTTAACCTGAATCTATAGTAGATATTAAGGAGTTTATAAACCACTTGAAATTGAAGGCAGTGAAATGTGAGTGCGTGTGTGTGTGTGTGTGTGTGAGCGTGTAGTGTGTGAGTGCATGTGCATGCATTTTTCTATGAGGAGGGGGTCAGGATTTTTTCCACAGAGCTGTCAGTTCAAGAGAGGTGACACATCACTGTGTGCCTTTCTCTGTGGTTTCTACTCTCCAGCTTTGCTTCCTCTCCTTCCATCTTCCTGGCCCCGCATGTCCATCTGGTCTGTGTCTTGTCTCCATCTTCTCTCCAGCCGCACTTCTACAGCTCAGGCCTTCATCGTTCACCTGGAAATCAGCAGAAGTCTCCTATCTAGACCTCTCATCCTTCCTTTCTTTGCTCCTTCCAAATCTCCAATCAAGGTCACTGTGCAGATTAAAATGGGGCATCTTCTCAAGGCACTTACGGATAACAATCGCATATTTTTTAAGGCAGTTAAGTCTTTCACATTCTGTCTTAACTAGCTAGTGCTGTCTCCTACAACTCCACATCCTGCCCCACCTCTTGTACCTTTAGATTTTCTACGCCCTTCACCTTGAAGGATCTTTTCTTCACTCCACTTATCCATATCCTATTGAAACATAAAAGGACTCTCTGCTATTAAGCCTGCCATAATCCTACCAGTTTCTTACTCTGAACTCCCAAGAATTTCACACTCCTTGCCTTCTTGTGCAAGCAAAAACCATCATTATTTATATACATACTTTAATTTCCCCTGAGAACAGTGAACTTATATGATTTATTTCTATATCTTCTACAATTTCTAGCATAACACTTCTGTATATATGTAATTGGCGCTCTACAAAACCTTGTTTATCATTAGCGTCTTTATTAGTCAGCTTGAGCTGCCATCACGAAATATTAAAGAATGAGTGGCTTACACAACAGAAATTTGTGTTCTCACAGTTAGGGAGGTTGGAAGTTCAAAATCAAGGTGTCAGAAATTTTCATTTTGGCGAGGGCTCACTTCCTGGCTTGTAGAAGGCCACTTTCTCATTGTGTTCTCACAGTGCCTCTTCTCTGTGAGAAGGAAGAGAATAAACGGTATCTCTTTCTCCTCTTATAAGGGTACCACACCTGTTGGATTAGGGTCTGTCCTCACCACTTCATTTAACCTTAATTTCCTCCCTCAAAGCCCTATATCCAAATGATAGTCATATTGGAGATTAAGGTTTCAATATATGGATTGGGGGCACAAAATTCAGTTTGTAACACCCTCTTTCATCTCTTTCTGTATCAATCTAAAGTATAGGTAGATGTCTTGGTTACTTTTCTCATTGCTGAGACAAAATACTCAACACCCAAAGTTAAAGGAGGAAAGGTTTATTTCAGCTTACAGTTTATAGAGGTTCCAGTCTCTAACTGACTGGCTCCAAGCAAGGCAGCATGGCAGAGGGGTGTCCCAGAGGAGAAATAGTCCATGGCAAGCAGGCAGGAGACAGCAAAGCAATAAGCAGCAAGCAGCAGGCTGTCTCTCCTTTTTTATCTTCACAGGCTACCCACCTTTCGGTGATGCTACCCACCTTTCAGGTGATGCTACCCATGCCCAGGGTGGGCCATCCAATTATCCACACCCAGAACTATGCTAAACCAATCAGTGGACTAATTTAGTAATCCCAGCATCACACACCCTGGATTCAGCCACCTTTGAAAAGCCCGGCCTGTGACCAAATGATGCTCTGGGCAGGGGTGAGGGTGGGGGGCACATCTAGACACAAGACATAGCAGTAGATAATCTCTGATGCAGGGAATAACAATCTTAAATCAAGGATCTACTTATCATCAATGAATAAGGTACTGATTTTGTTTAATACACTCTCATTACTAAGACAGGAGAAGGGACACCACCTGACATTTTAGCATGTGATTTTCCAAATTCAAGTCATTTATACATCACCATCACACTTCTTGACGTATCTTAACACCAAATGTACCATGGTTTGCTTAAAAGTGCTTTTTGAATTGATTCATGTTTTCACTGAAGTATTTTAGAAAACACTTACCTGTGAAATCATAGATTTGATTGTTTTTATCATATATATTAAAACATATTACAATTAAAATATTTGTTCAAATTGTTTACTGTGGCTCTCACTGAACAGGGAGGAGTCTATTTCCTGCTTCACTGATGTCGGCCTCAGCCACATGACCGGCTCAGTCCCCCGATGCCTGCTGCTGCTGACTAGAAGATGCAAGCAGCAGTTCCTGCTGTGGCATTTCCATGGCTCTAGGCCCATAATTCTCTCCTCTTACCTAAAGACTGAATTAGGATTTTAGGGAGCTTTAGCTTGGTCTTGAAATGAAGAAAACATGCGACAAAGCTGCAACTAACTGGCAATGATAGTGTATTTGACAGAGAAATAAATGTTTTTTTATTGTAAGCCCCTGAGGTTTTCTTACAGGTCATTTGTTATTGCACCTAATTTAACCTATGCTGACTAATCAAATGGTCACTATATATAGATGGTCTCCGACTTAATGATTATTTGACTTATGCTTTTTCAATCTTACCATGATGCAAAAGCAATATGCATTCAGTTGAAAGCATACTTTGAAAATTGAATTTTGATCTCCCAGGCTGGTGATGTGTGGTATGATAGTCTCTAAAGATACTGGGCAATTGCAGTCAGCCACAGCCCCCCATTAGCCACCTGAGATAGCCAACAGTTTTATAAAACAGGTTTAGCTGTAGATGATTGGGACAACCAAAGGCTAATGTAAATGTTGTGGGCATGTTTAAGATAAGCCGGGCTAAGCTTTGATGTTCGGTAAGTTAAATGTATTAAATGCATTTTTTACTTGATATTTTCAACTTTCAGTGGATTTATCAGGACATAATCCCATCATAAGTGACCTTCTGTATTACCTAAAGTTATTTTATATACTAATGCTTTGAGAAACTTACCACCCTTTGAGAAACATTGCTTATTGCCTTGGGAATTTGAAAGTATCTACAAAGTATGTCCTAAAATATACAATGAATGTTTAAGTCAAGCAATTTATTAAAGTAAAATATTGCCATCAATTTCTCTCAAAAAATATACTCCCCACACTTTGAACACACTTACCCCATCATTCTTGCTACTTTCTGAAGTAATTCTCAAAGCCCTCTTTTGTGCATGTCTTTAGTTGTGCTGCTGTGGCTGCCTTTATGTCCTGAATTGATTCAAATTGTTGACCATACATGGTCATTTGGATTTTGGGGAAGAGCCAGAAGTCACAGAGTGTCAGATCTAGCAAATACGGTGCATGAAAACAGACTGTAATGTTCTTATCTGACAGAAATGGTTGATCAGTGACGGGTGAGCAACAAAGACAGTGAATGTTTAAATAAAAAAAAAAATTTATAGTAAGAGAAACATTGCCATTAATCCCCTTCCAAATACCATCCTTATCTTCAAACAAATTTATCGTATCATTATTGGCAGTGTCTTTTTATTGTAATAAGTTTTTTAAAAAACTTAAACATTCACCATATTTTTGATCAACCCTTGCATGTATTTTTTAAATGACTGTTTTCTTCTTACTGAGAAATCTTGACCAGCACTGGAAAACTGTGTGAATGTTCTACCTCCTGACAAATCATGGTCTACAGCCTTGCTGCCACCCTGGGCCTTGCCCTTTTAACATGCATAACGCAGGTTGGTACTTTTTCTCCTAAAGCGGGGGAAATGTTATGCTTTAAAAATAGCATTTGGTCTCAAGAGGTGGTGATAGAGACTTGGCACTAGATGACCTGAAGGCACTTTTTGTCTCAAATACTGAAGCTTCTCCCATGGACACTTCAAAGACTTCAAAGGCAACTAGACTCTGGGAAGTGCCAGGCTTTGAAGTGGGCAGAGCGTGTGGGAATGGTTCCCAAGGCTGGTACAGGTGGGTGATTTTCAACACAAGAGGACTGTGGATGAAACAACAACAGACCCCACAGAGAGTAAAAATATTCTTCATCTGTTTGCCCATCACTTAGTCTATGTAATATCATAAAATAAGTTTTCTGCTTCAGAGGATCTTAATGAAGTGATATATTAATATTCAAGATTATAAGGAGTTGCTGTATCTGCCATGTAAAAAGAACAACATTTTAAAAGAATCATATTATCATGAAATTCATAAAGCCCTTTTGAGAGGGCAACTGTGGAGAGCTGCAACTATATTTTAAGTTCTGCTCCTTCCATTCTTTTCCATCCTGCTGCCTCTAGATAACAATTATCTCCTTTTTCCAAATCGGAGGTCTTCCTTAGTTCCCTTCCTCTTTCACTCCTCATCTACATTTGACAGTTAGCTTTGGCCTTGAAACTTACTCTAACTTAGTCTTCCGTGTAATCCTACTTTCCCGATTGTCCTCTGAACTCCTACGAACTTTTTTCTCCTCCAAGTGGGATGCTCTCTCCAGCTCCTTAGGGCTCCATGTTTCTTATCTTGAGCTCTCTGCTTTGAGAAACCTTCCCATTATTATTCCAGGATTACTCCAATGCTGATGTATCAGGCCTGCTGAACCTGTCACCCTCACGATTTGTGATTTTCACTTGCACACAGACCACGTCCACGCGGATGTCCTACCATCACTTCAAACTCAGTGTGGATGGAGCCACACCTATCTTCTGATCCATACGACCTCCCTTTTCACTGTTCATCCCATTCCCATTTGCCTTGGAATCATCTTTTGGTCATCCATCTCTTTCAGAACCTCTACTTGATCTATCTCCACATAAGATTTTTTTTTCTCCTTTAAGTATCTTAAACTTTTAAAAAGTTTTCCTGCCAGTTCCTACTCACCAGACTCTAGCATCCCCATTTGCACCAGACCATTATAGATGTAAGATGCTCGGTACAGCAGATCCCTCTAGTTTTGGTGTCTGTTCTCTCCTCCCTTATGAAAAGCTCTCTGGTTATTTAGGAGGGAGAGAGCCCTATATCCAAAGGGAAATATCTTCCCCATTATCTGCACATCCAGAAGGATGACCTGGCTTATCTATTTTAATTCTTCTAGGTGGGAATACTGGGAGAGATACGGCTTTCCTGATACAAAAGAAGACCCGGCTGGCACGCGGAGGGGAATGAAGGCGCCATGACTGCTTACGACAGCATAGTTGAGGTCAGGTAAGGAAGTTTGAAATCCCACCTCTGAGAGTTTGTTGTGTTGAGACTGTGGGAAATTTACCTATTTTATTTGAATCTCAAAGTCTTGTAAAATGGGTGTAAGAAGACTATGTTGAAAAGCCAATTTGGGAAAATTTAATATACAAATATGTACACAAAACATCAAGCATGCTGTATCACAGGACCTTGTCATTATCAAGAAACCACAGATATTATACCAGCTGTTTCTATTTTCCAAGTTTTTACTGTACTTGGAGTAATTATGATATGTATTTGCACTGCCATATTTTGTCTCTTGCGTTGCCTGCCTACTGGGAGACAAGGAGGCTATAAACACATCTGATTGACCATCCCTTCTGCTTGTTTAATAGTCTCCAAACTACCTTGTTCAGTTCTAGATACGTTGTAAGCTCTTAACACTTAGAAATTTGTTGACAGAGGTGACAAATGTGCCGCAAATCAAGTGTCTGAAAGAAGTTAGTGTTTGCTGTGGTGTATGAACCAAAAGCTACAACACCTCCACCCTATTATTTTCTTCTGCTCCATTTTCTATCTGTATTAGTCTGTTTTCTCTTACTATAACTTCTTACTGAGGCTGGGTGACTCATAAAGACAAGAGGTTATTTAGTTCACACTTTTGGAGATGATAAGTCCAAATAGCATGGTGCTAGTTCTGACAAGAGTCAACCTGACCGCATCACATGACAGATAACATCATGCTAAGAGCATGCTCAGGAAGAGGTCACACTGTGGGAGAGAAAGCCAGAGAGACTGGCACTCCACAGTCACTGTGTTAATCCTTTCCCAGGGCATGAGCCCAGTGACCAAAGGCCATTTTCTGGATTCCATCTTTTTGAGCCTCCACACATAGCCAGGCTTGGTGGCGCACATAGCCAGGCTTGGTGGCGCACACCTGTAATCCCTGCACTTGGGAGGCTGAGCAGGAAGACTGGTTTAAGTTTAAGGCCAGCTTGAACTGCCTAGTGAGACCCTGTCTCAAAATAAAAATAAAAATAATAAAAATAAAAAGTAAAGGCTCCACATCACCTCTCATATCCACCACACTGGGAGCCAAACACATGACACATGAACCGTAATACTACCTTCTTCACCTGAATGCTACTTTCTTTTGCACCCATCTGTTTACATCATCTCCTTTTGTCCTAATCATCAGCCCCCATCTTTTCCATTTCCAGAAGATAAGAGCTGGGCATTGAAGCAGGGCTGTACCAGTTCTTCCCTCAGAAGCAACCCAGAGGAAAAAACTCTTGACCCAGCTTGAAAGTCTGATGGTCTCTCATCTTCAAAGCATCAAAGCAGGCAGAAACAGCTTCCTGTCCAGAACTATCCTCCTGGCCTTGCCTTGGCCCTGGGAGGCTTTTTCCTTTTTAGTCGCTGCATAACAATTATACATATTTATGGGGTACATTGTGATTTTTTTTGGCAGTGCTGGGATCAAACCCAGGGCCTCATAAATGCTAGACAAGCTCTCTACTGCTGGGTATATCCCACACCCTGCTCCATCTGTCTGTCTGTCTATCTAGATATGTATAAGTATATATGTATATACTTCATAATGAATTAGAATATCTATCACTGCAAACATTTCTTTGTGGTGAAAACATTCAAAACTTCTCTTCTAGGTATTTTGAAATATACAATACATCATTAGCAGTTGTCACTCTACTCTGCAATAAGACAGTATTACTGATTCCTATTATCTGTAGCTTTGTACAGGATTAGGGTTCTATGAAGAGGCACTCCCACTTTCAAAAGGAGAAAAATTCTAGGTCAGAATTTTCTAACACATTTATTACTCGAGGTCCATGGGGATCATAAATACGGAGATTAAAGTATCTGTCATGTCACTAGGATCCCTTATGGGATAGGATCTCGTAGCACGGACTTACCGTCTTTTATCAAAACGTGTCATATAGAAGACATTTATTCTGTCACACCAACTCCCAGGATTCGCAGGTGGAATATATTAAAAATGAGATGATAGTGAGAAAAACTGTCATACTCGTTTTCTCTTTCATTATCTTTGATTTTGAAGGAGCTCGGAGCAGGTGTCGCACTCTCCTGCTGCTCCCTCAGGGAGATTCAGGCTCCAGGTGTTTCCCACCTGGGAACAGGGGCTGGTGGAAGACAGTGACACTGCAGGCCATTGACATCCTATTATTGCTGAGAAGCCAATCTGCCAAGACACGAACATTCTAACCTGGGATTTCTAGGGTTCCTTCCAGCTTTTTCGCAAAAAGTAAACCACCTCGGACAATTCAGCGTCTCAGTATGATGTTTAGATTCTCCTGCCATCCACTTCTTACTCTTATTTGCGTCTGCACCCACCAGCTACTCCCCTGGTTGTGTTTGTTTGTATGTACTTGTGTGTGCGTGTGTGTGTGTGTGTGTTTATATGTGTAATGCATGTCTGCAATCTTGGACTTGGACATTAATAGTCACACGATTCTCTAAGATCATTTCTTTTCATTATGAGGCCCTGCCTCCCTCCCCTCTTTTCCTCCTCCTAACAAACTGCTGTTTTGTACCTCTGTTGCAATGGGGTCATGTTTTTGACTTTACCAAGAGGAAGCCAGGGGCCTTCAGTGGGAAAGCAAGAGGTTTCCAGTGCTCGCCAAATACAGATGCTCAGGAAATGGGGGGGGGCGGCTCCCGTGACTTACATAGAGGGAACTTCTCAACTACAATACTGTGTCCTGTGTGGGAGGCCCGTTCACTCCGCAGTGTCTCCCAGCCTGCCTGACTCCAAATGGCCCTTGGAATTATTCAACTTCTTATCTAAGGTACAGGCCAGCTTCCTTAAACCACCAACTGCTCTCTTGCACAACAAATCGGTTATATAAGAGGATCTTAAGAAAGAATAAAATCCTGAGCACCGCATAACTGCCTCCCTCCAGGCTCCAGCCCCAGGCCCCGGCAAAGGGGCCCAGTTGGGGACAATGGTCCATTTGTAGACAGAAGCTGCAGAGCGGCCAGTTGGGTTTGTTGAAGGGTGTTCAAGGGCTTCGCATTGTCTTTAAAGTTTTCTCTGACTCCCTCAACCACTGCTCCACCTCAGCACCCCAAACACAGGTCCTAATTATCCTGGATGAAAATAGAAGTCTCCTCATCATTTATTTATTTTTAGCACTTGCTCAAACTTATTGGTAGCCCTGCAACCCATACATAATACAGTGATCTGGAAGAAACTGACAGCTACTTAATGACGGATTATATTGTACTAGGACAAAGCACATAAGGCTTATTCTGCAGCAGGGTCTTGTATGACTGCTGTCATCTGGGAATTCCTGCTTTCTTACATACTTGATCTTCAAGGGTTAGTACCAAATTTATACAGCTAAAGCTCAAAGAGCCCAGAATATTCCTCTCCTGCCTTTTTCTTTTTTTTTTTTTTATTTTAAACCAAGAACATGTATTGGTACATTCTACATACAATGGTCACATTCATTACATTAATTCTGTATCTCCTGCCTTTTTCATTTGGCTTTCAGTGATGGGCTGGCCAGACCTGAGCCTTGGGGAAGAGGTAGCTCCGTACTATATTTAGGAGGGCAATATCCTTGAACCCTTTAACACCCTTCACTGTCTAATGGGAAAGATCAGGAGAAGTTGGGAAAGATCATACTTCTGGAGACAGACACATCTGGGGAAATCTCAGCTTGAACGTTCCTCATTTATGACTTTAGGTGTGCTTCTCAGCCATCATGAAACGGGTAGTTTTGCTTCACTGTACCCTCTACCATGATGTGTCTGCCTTGAAGCCAGCCATCATGGACTGAATCTCCTGAAACCATGAACTAAATTAAACTTTTCTTCCTTTAAACTGTGAGTGTCCAGCAACTAGAAAGCAGACCAACACATCCTCCAATGTACTTTAGAGAAGTAATAGGGAAACATCAATTGTACTGCTAAATAAAAGATTATATATCCAATAAAAATTTCTTTCCTTCTTTGAATTTATGGATCTTACAGATTTCTTTGAATTTACATATTTCTTTCCTTCTTTGAATTTACAGAGTTCTTGCTTCTGAAAGAATTCATACATATACAGATTTATTTCCTAGACCTATTTGCTGGAGGGAACTATAAACAAAACATGCTAAGATTTCCACTTCCATTTTGCTTTTTTATTAATATGTTAGTAATGTAATATGGACAAGATATCCAAATACCAGGCAAGATACCACTCTGGAATTCTAGTACTGATTCCACCTGAAAAGTGTGCTCAAGAGCTGTGGAATAAAGAAGGCCTACTACTTTGAAATCCTATGCTAAATGTGTGAGCTCAGATAAAGTACCTATCTGAGCCTTAACTCTCTCATTTTACCTCATACAGAGTTGGTATTAAATATAATAATCAATAAAGTACCTGTTATGGTTTGGCCCTAATGTCCCTCAAAGGTCCATGTGCTAAATGTTTGGTCCCCAGGTTGTGGCCCTACTTTGAAGAGGTAGAGCCTCATCAGGTGGTGTTACTTCATTGAGGCGATGATCTCAAGGAGATATCAGGATCCCAACCCACTCTTTCCTCTCTCTCTCTTTTGCTTCTCAGCTGCCTTTAGACAACTGACTGGGCCACATGCTTCTGCCATGATGCAGGACCGATGACACAGGCACAAACAACTATGGATTGAAACCTCTGAAATTGTGAGCCTAGATAAATCTTTCCTCCTCTTAATTTGACTATCTTAGATATTTGTCACTACAACAGAAAACTAATTGAGTGCTTGAAACAAAGCACATGCCCCCCTATATTATGTTTTTACTCATTGATCTTTTTATTAACTTTCTACCGTTTTGAACTGCAGTTGATATCAAGTCATGGAACAAATATTTACTGAGCACATAATATGGGACATACTATTTTAATTGTTGTAGATCTCGTGTTATGGCTTGGAGCGAGAAGATAAATTGACAAACAAAAGTTTGTGCAATTTGTTTTAAAATATGGGAAATACTAGGATCACATTACTAGGGTACTTTTTTCGTTCAACTATACTTCATGCAAAACCATCTACTTCTGTATGTAAAGAACTTTTTCATCTTTTTACAGACATGCGTATTATTCCAAAACATGTATAGACACACACATTCCCCATTATTTAGCCAGTCTCTCATTGATGAACATCTAAATTTTTTACCTTTTTGGGGGAAGAGGATTAGAAAACTGATACCTTTGTTCCTATGATGTACTAATTCCTTTTTATATTTTTATTTTTAAAATTTAAATAGAATGGACTCAGAATATTATTCATGTTCATTACTTTCATAGGTAATTTGTGCCTTTCAGTTGCATTCATTGTTTTTGACTACTATCTGGCACAGTTCATCAATTCCACTAGTTTTCCAGAAACACTAAGCGAGGGTTTCCCTGTGTGTCTCTTTCCTCCAGCTGGGCAGCAGGTAGGGTAGAGTAGGATGCAGGTGGAGCAAATGATATTATATTTTGAACTTCCGAGTGGCTTTTTGCTGCGTATGACCCTGGACGGGGGTCTTCCCCTCTCGTGCAGAGACTGAGACTAAAGAGTCCCACCTACTGAAGATGAAGATTCCCACTTATTACTTGACATATTTTACACGTGTTTTTGTTTTTCAATTCACCAGGGACATTGACTCCAAATCTCTGAGAGTACTTAGAAGTGTGTTAGTGTCCATTTAGAAGTCTCTCTGCCCTTCTGCTCCAATCATACTACCTTCTTAGGAGATTTGCTGTATTAATTTTTTTAAATAGACTTTATTTTTACAGCATTTTATGATAGAAAACTTGAGCAGAAAGTGGGGCAAGATCTCATGTACCCCCTACTGGACCCTCAAGCCCTCCCCCAGCCCAGCCTTCCCCACTCTCAATATCCCTGCATCAGCTGAAGCTACACTGACACATCACTACCATCCAGAGTCCGTTGTACCTCAGTGTTCCCTCTGGCTGCTGTGCATTCTATGCGTGACATGTACTGACCATTACAATATCGTACAGATGCATAGTTTTACAGCCTTAAAAATCCTCCATGCTCCACTTATTTGTTCCCTCCTCCCCAACCCCTGGCAACCATTGATTTTTTTTAAACATCTCCCTAGATTTTGTTCCCATGTAAATCAAACAGTTTATTCAATCATGTCAAGGAAGAAACTTAAAAAATAATTTTAAAAAGTAATTCAGGCCTACATTGGAAATAATACCTTGCAAGTTTCCGGAACAGTTTTCAGACCACCCATTCCTCAACTAAGTGTTCGGCGATTCACTCCAGGATGCTGTGTGTGACTTCACACATTATCACTTTGGGTTTCTTGATATCTTGTCGTGTTTTGCGTCACCCACTGGCACTGAATTCACCTTCATAGACATATTTGAACATAGTTTAGGAGAGTTTGCCCAATCGCTTGCCGTCTTCTGGGTTTTTAACAGTCAAGAATATTATTTGTGCAAGTAAGAATCTGACACCAGTTAAATGTTGACAGTTTTGCCAAAAAAAGAAGAATGTGCCACAGTTGACAGACAAATCCAACGACACAAGGAGACCCCCCCCCAGGGATCTTCACTCCCCCTTTTGTAGAAAGCCGTGTAGTTGAAAATACGCATTATGCTGTCTTTTAAGATTTGCACGTTTCATTTAGAAATATGTACTGAAGGTACTTCCATGTCTTTTTAGTGGCTTAAATGTTCATTTCTTGTCAGTGCTGATAATAAGCCTCGAATGGGTGTACCACAATTTATTAATCCACTCACAGAGACGTCTTGGTTGCTTCTAAATTTTGACAAGTATGAATAAGGCTGCAATAATTGTTTGTCTACAGGTTTCTTTGTAGACATAAGTTCTCAACTCATTTGGGTAAATATCAATGAGTTCAATTCCTAGAGTACACAGTAAAAATATATTTAGTCTTGTAAGAAACTATCAGATTGTCTTTCAAAATGACTGCACCCATTTTGCATTCTGCAGCATGTAGGGATGCTCCATAACCTCACCAGCATTTGGTGCTATCGGTGTTTTGGATTTGCACCATACTAATTTGCAGTTCCCTGGTGACACATGATGATGTGCATTACTTTTTTAATTTTCTTATTTCATTTTACTGGCTTTTGGTTCTGTTTACTTACTAATGTTGATTCTTCATTATAAAAGTAGTATTTGCCTCATAGAGTGATCAGGAATAAAACAAAGAGTAGGATCATTTTAAACATAGAATCTAGATTTAGAGTTTTCATTTATGCGTGTTGCCAGGTTTATAAGACTGGAGCTTGAAGTCATGTTGATGGAAAGTTAGTGTTCAGGAATTGTGTTTACATTTATATACAAGAATAGGCTTCAAACATTTTGATCTCAGGATGCTTTAACTCTTAAAAATTATTTATGACTCCCAAGAACTTCTGTTTATGAAGAATAATCTATTTTTACCATATGAGAAGTTAATACAAATTTTAAGCTTTTGTTAATATATTAAATAACATTAATAAACTCATTATATTACTATGAATATAACTTTATGGAAAAAGTCCGTATTTTAAAAAATCAACTTCTTTACATTTAAAGAAATATCTTTATAATAGCTCATTAGAAGACTGCTAGACTCTCCTATCTACTTCTGCATTCAATCTGCTGTGATATTGTTTTAGTTTAAGTGCATGAAGAAAATGCAGCTTCATACAAATGTGTTACTAAGGAAGAGATATATAATTCTAGGAACCCCTGGAAAGTACGCAGGACAGCCCCGGGAATTTTTGGACCACACTTTGAGATCCATTGGGAGGGTGGCATTTTATCTAGTCCTCACGTTGTCATATTCTTAGTTTGGCCATTGAGTCTCCATAAATATGACTACAGTGAAATGAAGGGATGGACTCTGGTGGGAGAAATGACATGCTAAAATTCTCTCTCTCCCACAGAGTATTGCCCATGATAAAAGCTTACAACTTTATCTCTTGCCTATGTAAACATCATGTTTTCCCAAAAATAAGACCTACTAGAAAAAAAGTTCTAGGGGATCTCTTCTAAAATCGTGCTAGAACTTGTTTTCTGTGTAGTTCTTATTTTCAGTGAAACATGGCAGCAGTAGTGGATAAGAGCAGAGACTAGAAATGAAAGAAAAGTGGGGGTCTGGGGTGGTTAAACTAAATTATGTCAGTTTGATCACTTTGGGATCCAAGGAGGGGATTGTTAAAGCACACTTCTGGGTGTGCCTGGGTTGATCATGGAAGCATGACCCAGGGTACTACATCTGGTCCTTTGTCTCTTCATCCCTGGCTCTGTTTTCCAGCTCTGCTTCCCAGTCACCATGAACTAAGCAACTTTGCTCTACCGTGCCCTTCCAGCATGATGTTCCTGTCTTGGAGCCAGCTGACAATGGACTGAATCCTCTGAGACTATGAGCCAATTTAAACCTCTGCTCCTTTAACTTCTGGGTGTTGGGTATTATGTCCCAGTGATGGGAAGCCTGACTAGTAAGGCTTCCATTTCCAGCCCTTCTGTATATACATTTGGGCATATTAGAAAATGGCTTAAGCTGTCTACCACTCAGTTTCTTCATCTGTTAAATATCCTACTTCAAAGTGTTCTCATGAGGATTAATAAGATAATGCACTTGAAGTTTTTAGCATGGTGTTTAGATGAAATGCTTCACAAATGTAAGTTCATAAATCAATAGCACCTGATTTCTCACTCTGATTAATATTGGATGAGCGAGATACAAGTCAGCAGCAAGACTCTTCTTTAAAAAGAAACCAAGAACACAGACACATGTAATTGCTGATAACAAGTGATTGTTTATAGTGGATTTTTAAAGAGAAGCCTACATAACAAGCTTTTATTGCATCATCAGATTTTCTTTTAAAGGACACTATCAATCCCTATACCTATAAATGTAGAGAAGAGCTGAGCATTTAGGTGATTTTCTAGGTATTTTAACCAATGTCCACAATTTTTTCCAAAAGTACTTATATAATTAAGGGACTTTATGCCTAACTTGAACCATTCCAATCATTTCCCCAATTCTTCATATCATTTCACTAGTGGACTAGGCAGACTTCAACCAGAGAAACAGACCACCAAGAGATGAAGATTTGTTACCAAGACTTCATCTCCCACAGTCAGTGAGGGATCTGGCTAAGCTGTAGCCTCTGTGTTTGGATCATTCTTGCTTCTGAGATATGAAGTCCCCAAGGTAGGGGGTTGGGAAGGGAAGATCATATTCAGGCGGGAACACATGCACATGAGCTGCACTTCCGTGACAACAGTGTCCACAGTCCATGAAGCTGTGTCCATTCTGGTGGCCTCTAATCTTGATGACGAGTTATCCTGCCAAAACCAGGGCAACTTCTCATCAAGCTAAACATGCTCAGCTGACCCAGGGGCCAGTGACACTGAAGAAGGAGCTAGGGGGAAGGGAGAACAATCACAGGTGCAACTTCTGCTTCTATCCAAGGTGAGTTTGCAGGTCAGCAGCAACCTGTGTGAGCAACAACATGGCTTTGCTCCCCTCCAGTGTTCTCTAGAATTACCTCTGACTCTCCCATATGGCCCGTGCTAGCTGGAAACCTATAAGAAAATCTGAGACAGGTGGTCAAGCCACAGTCTGAAACATCACAAAACCTTCACAGTCAGCAGGGTCCAGACCTTGCACGCAGTCAGTTTTTATCAGTTCCATGTTGGCTTGAAATGCATGTTCTTTTGGTGGGTGCAGCATTCACTGTCTGCATAGTCTAGCAAGCTTGTTGATTGTGCTCTTCAAGTTTTCTATGTCTTTTCTGACATTTTTGTTAGCTTGATCTATTGGTTACCAAGAAAGGTAGATTTAAATTTCAAATTGTTGGGAGAGATTTGATTTGTTTATCTTCTTAAAGTGCTGTCAAATCTTTGCTTTATCTGTGTAGAGGCTATGATATTAAGTGAACTAAACTATTTTTATTATGCTGTTTCATTGTGTCTCTGGTAATATTTTTTGCCTTGGGGCCTATTTACTTAGCAGACATAAACTCAGAGAACAAAAGAAAAGAGCCAGGAAAGTTGCTTTTATTTTTTTACATTGCCTGTTTTGACCTTAATGATGATGACAAGGTGAATTACTATAAATCTCTCATCACATGGGATGCATCTCAAATTCGCTCTGCCTGTGTGGTATAGACACTTAGTAGAGAACCCGTTTAAATATGGCCCAGGCTTGAGAGACCACTCCAATGACTGAAAAAAGCAAAGGCTAGCCCAGCCCATGAGAATTCCCATAAATAGAGTTCCACAGGATAGGGTCACTCAATAAAAAGTAGAAAATATGCACACATTGAACAAAAATGAGTGACAGCAGAAACAAGAGTAAAATCACATGTATAAGATTTTTGGTATTAGAATGATCAAATATAGAGTTAGTTTATAAAGATTGATTAATAGTAAGCTTTAAGAAATTACAGATAGGCTTAAAAATATGAGCAGTTACAAAAGACCATCAGAATGAGCAAGCAACCAGGCGTGGTGGCACACACCTGTAATCCCAGCACTCAGGAGGCTGAGGCTGGAAGATTGGCTGGAGTTCGAGGCCATCCTGGGCCAAAAAAAAAAAAAAAAAGAATGAACATGCAGCTCTAAAACAAAATTGAAGAACTCTGGAAATTAGATTTACAAGTGAATTTTAAAAATTCACAACAGTTGGCATTTATACAAAAGTTAAACATAAAATTACTATGAAACCCCATAACTGCACTCCTAGATATATATCCCAAAGAACTTGAAGGAAGTCACTCAAATATTTTTACTCAAGTGTTCCTAGGAGCGCTGTTCACAATAGAAAAACAGCCAGGAGCAACCCCAGTATCAATCAGCAGATAAACGGATAAACAAAATACTGTAATGGTCTAGATCAAGGATCTTTACCTGTAGAACTCATGTGTTCAGCAGCGGGGCTTTTGGTAGTAATTGGACAAGAAGGGCTCTAACTTCATTAGTGTATTCATGAATTCACAGTTTGATGACATTGGTGGGCGGTGACGAAGACTTACAAAACTGGGCTTACTTGGAGGGAGTGGATCAAGGGGACATGATCTTGGGAACTGTATTTTTTTTTTCCCCAGCCCTTCTGTGAACTTTTGCTCTCTTTGTTTCCTGGCTACCATAAGAGGAGTAGCTTTGCTCCAGAACACCCTTCTGCCGTGATGGACTGAAACCTCTGAAACTGTGAGCAAAATAAATCTTTGCTCCTTCAATGTGTTTATGTCAGCTATTTTGTCCCAGTCATGCAAAGTTGAAACACAGAAAATTAGTACCGAGAAGCAGGTCATCGCCGTCACTATAACTGACAGTACTGTTCAGAAGCCTTTAGAACTGGTTTGTGGGAGGAATTTGGAAAGATTTAGAGAAGTCCTAGAATACTTCAAGTGGAGCTTAATGGATGATTCCATCAGGCACTCAGAGGACCAGAATGCCAGTAGGGATGTAGACGGAAGACGCTGCACTCACGAGGTAGCAGGTAGAAAGGAGGACCGTTAGGAACTGGACCACAGGCCATGCAAGCTACATTCTGATAAAGAATTTGTCTACATTTTGTTCATGTCCTGAGACTGTGACTTGGAGTTTAGAGAAAATGGGTTTATTTATGGCGGAGGAAATTTTGAAGCAGTTTTCAGGTGGTGGTGTGGGTACTGTGGCTGCTTTTATTCAGATTTTCATTAAGAACCAGAAACAAGAACCAGAGTATAAAGAGTTGAAAAACTTGCAGTTTGGTGAGGAAAGAAGTCTATGTAAAACTGGGGCCAAGGAAGATGTGGCTGAAGAGATCAACACCATTAGAAAGCAGCCAAGTATTTTGTATGATAGAAAAGATACCTCAAAGGCATCTCAAGACTTGGCCAGACCACATCCACCAAAGTCTCAAGAGTGTACAGGTACAAACTTTTTTGAAAGACTTTGTTCTGAGAAAAATCTGCTCACTAAGTGTCGCCTAAGAAGTTGTTCCCTCAGGACTCGTCCCGTTGGGCTCAGCCACATTGGCGTGCAGATGCTGCAGTGTGTGGAGTGGGCCTGGCTACTGCTCCAGCTGGCAGCAGACCTTGGTGTCATCCACATGCTGCTGGTTTTGCAGGCCTGCAGAATATAGGAGTGACAAGGTCATAGAGACTTCCACCTGGATTGGAAAGGAGGCCTGGGAGGCCAGGCAATGTGCAATGGAGTCGGACTCCCTTCGGGCAGCTCCTGAGAGGGTGCTGTGAGAAGCTGTGAGAGTGAAGCTGAAGGTGCAACGCAAATCTCCCCAAGAAGTTAGAGATAGTAGCATTGTGGAAGGTCTGCTAGGAAAGCCGCAGGCAGTGCGCAGAGCCAGCCCGAAAGAGAGGTCATGTGGGCTGAGCCAGCAAGGCCAGAGTGGGGCTGCCCAAGCCCTTTGAAGCTCACATCACGCCATCGTGTGCCCCAGATGCTCAACAGGGAGCTACAGGATTGACTGTTTGCCCTGTTGGATTTCAATCTTGCTTTAGTACAATCTCGCTTTTCTATGCCCCTATTCCTCCCTGTCAGAATGGAAATGTTTGAGCTGTGCCTTTGCACTTTGGAGGTACATAACTTGTTTGCGAATTTTGCAGGAACTCATAGCAAAGAGTTTTCCTTCAGCCTCAGAGAGGACTTTGGACTTGGACTTTTGAGCAAAGCTGGAACTGCTGAGACTTTAGGCATTCTCGGGATGAACTGCCTACTTTGCATAGCAAAATCAACATGAGCCTTCGAGGGTCAGGGGAAGAATGTTATGGTTTGGATTTGAAATGTCCCCCAAAACTCATATACTAATGGGTTGGTTGCCAGCTAATAGGATCATGAGGGGTCTATCTTCATCAAGCAGATTCATCTATTGATGAGATCGTAATTTAATAGTGTTGTTGAAAGGTGATGGAAATAAGAAGTGAGGCTTTGTTGAAGAGAGTGGATCACGGGGTCATAACCTTGGGGATTCTATCTAGTCTCTAGTCCTTTCTTTCCGACTGTTTCCCTTTCTCTTTTCTTCCTGGCCACCGTGAGGTGAGCAGCTTTCCTCTGTTACACCTTTTTTGCCATAATGCCACAGGCCTAAAGCAAAAGAGCTGGCTGACCTTGGAGAGAAACCTCTGAAACTGTGAGCCAAAACAAACCTATCTTCCTTTAAGTTGATTTTCTTAGGTACAGTATTTTGTCACAGCAACTAAAATCTGTCTTTCACAAAATAGTATATACTTACAGTTTGATACTACTGATCCATAAGGAAGAGTAAAATTCTGATACACACTGCAGTGTGGACGAACCTTAAAAACATCAGGCTAGGTAAAAGAAGCCAGATACAAAAGATCGAATATTGTGTGATTCTATTTATATGAGATTTTCAGAATAGGTAAATCCATAGAAACAGAAAACAGATTGGTATTTGGCATGGACTGGGGGTGGGAATAATGGAAGGTGACTTCTTAATGGCCCAGAGCTTTTTTGGGGGGTTAATGAAAATGTTCTGATGGAACAAGACAGAAGTACTGATTCTACAGTATTGCGAAGGTATTAAAAGCAACTGAATCGTGCAGTCTAAAATGGTTAATTTCATTCTGTATGAGTTTAATTTCACCTCAATAAAAATGCTCATTGGCTATGTTAGACAATTTGACACAGCAGAGTAGTGAATTAGTGAAATGAAAAATAAATGTCATTTAATTACACAGGATGTCACAGAGAGACAATGTGACATGCAAGACAGGTTAAAATACATAAAACTAGAGTGAGATAGTCTAAAGTTCTAGAAAGAGATAAAAGACAAAATGGGAAATAAAAACGAAATTTTCCAGAACTGTCTGTTGATAGAATTTGACCCTCTGAATCAGGAAGTCCAAAAGGCCCAGGATGAATAAATAAAAGGAAATTCACACCTGAACATATTCTAGTAACTGTAGAATGCCTAAGGAGATCTTAAAAACAGCCAGAAGAAATGACTTCCAAAACAATGACAATTAGACAGATGGCAAAATTCTGAACAGTAGCAATAAAAGACAAAAGACAGCATGGGAAAAAAATGTTATTAGCATAGACATTCAAAGAAAGCAAAAACAATTTTTAATGATGAAGGCAAAAATACTGTATTTCAAGACAAACTAAAAAAACTGAATTTTACTAACAATGCACAATGTCCTCTCCAAAGAAAATTCCAACTGGGCATCTAGTTTTGGTCTAGCATATAAGGCGCTTACAAGTTGCCATTCCATCCTAAAAGAAAGAAAAAAGATGAGCAAACTGAAAATCAACAAATCTTCTTAGATCTACCCAAGAGTTAAGGTCACAGAGCAAATTGCTGCCCCCCAAATTGGAGAGACAGGTAACACAGAGAATAATAACTAACCAGAGGACAGTCCCATGAGCAGAAAGCTCCCTGGGAACCAGCACAGGGTAGGAAAACCCAAACTGTATCTGATGAATTGCCGGAAGTTCAGAGTGGACAGTTCTGAGACTTAACTCCAGAAGGACCTAGTCACAGGGTGGAGAGTCTCATACCTTTCTGAGTTATTCCTCCAGGAACTTGGCCAGGTCTTCATAAGGAGAACTGGAAAAAAGTCGCCTCTATGCTTTTGGTAAGAAGTGAGAGAAATGGGAACACTCTGAAGCATGCTTGTCTGTTCCTCCTAACAAGCCCTGAGCTCAAGGGAAATGCAGTAAGTTTTCCTGGAGTTTTTAACTCTCAGACTTATCCACATGGAGCTTCCAGCACTTTGAGAGTTATGGGTCAAGCTTTCCTCCTCCTGCTGGTATTCCCAGAGAGATTTCTGGTCATGGGACTCTCCTTTGGTAAGTTGCTACTGTCTGTATCCACTTGTCTCATCCATGGTTTTGCTTTCTAGGGTTTCAGCTAGCCATAGTCAACCATGGTTTGAAAATATTAAAAGGAAAATTCCAGAAATAAACAATTTATGAGTTTTAAATTACTCTTATTGCACTATATCATTACATCTGTTCCATTTTATTATTCATTATTGTGACTCTCTTTCTGTACTTATTTTATAAATTAAACCTTATATAGCGTTACCAGATTTTGGGGTACTGGGGCCTCCTTCTGGAGGTGGTTTCCAGGTTCTTTCCATCTGGAATAAAGAATTGAACAAGCAAGCAAAAAAAGTAGAAAAGTTTCACATTTATTTGAGGTAGGAAAAATTAAAGTGAAGAATAAGGGAGAAACTGGCTCTGCAGAGCGAACTTGGACTGAGTAAAAAAGAAAAACTAAAACCAAAATAAAAATAAAAACATAAACCAAAAGTAAACCATGAGGGAACAGGGTAGGCTACCATGAAGAGGCATGATAGCTAGCGCTTAAAGGCATCTTGTCTTTTTATTCATTCTGCACATGGCGGGTTCTCGAAAGAAGTCCATGTACAGGGTCCTGATAATTATTTGGCGCATGTGTCCTAGGAGCCAGTCACACTTACTCCTCCAACCAGCCTTGTCAGGCCCTGCCTTCCTGCCTCACTCGGTATTCATGTACAGGAAATACATAGGAGACACGGGGTTCAGTGTTCCTGTGGTTTCAGGCATTCAGTGGAGGTTTTAAAATACATCTGGAACAAATAGAAAAAGTCTACCATAGTCAATTCCAACTGGAAAACAGCTTCAAAATCTTCATTATGGACTGAATTGTGTTTCCCCCCAATTCTTATGGTGAAGTCCTAATCTCTAGGACCTTAAAATGAGACTGTATTTGGAGAAAGGTACCTTTCAGAGGTAATTAGGTTATAATGCGAACATTAGAGGGGGTTCTCAACCCACTATGACTGGAGTCCTTATAAGAAGAACCGATTAGGGTGCAGAGACACTCAGGGCAGCCATTGAGAACAGAAAGGGATGCCGGCCATCTACAAACTAGGGAGAGAGGCTGCAGGAGAAATGAATCTTGCCAACCCCCGTCTCAACTCCTAATCTCCAGAACTGTGAGATAATTTCTGCCTTTTAAAGAATTAAAATCATTATACCGCAGGGATATATGCACACCCATGTTTATAGCAGCACAGTTTGTAATAGCTAAATCTTGGAAGCAGCCCAAATGCCCATCAACAGCAGAATGGATTAAGAAAACGTGTTTTTTTTATGCAATGGAGTACTACTCTGCCATAAAGAATGATAAGCTTGAGATATTCCTAGGTAAATGGATGCATCTTGAGACCATACTCTTAAGTGAAATAAATTGGACACACATTTAAATACCGCATAGTTTCTCTGGTGTGAGAAACTGAAGTGTAAATAAAGACTAACATGTATTATATTGGGAAAGGGAAGAAAATGTCCAAATGGGAAAGGGAACAAGGGAGGGGGGAAAGGAACAGAGGGACAAGAGAAATAAGAAATGGAAGGAAAAAATGGAAACAAATCTTTTGTAAATAGGGAGGGAGGAGGGGGTGAGGGGAGGGGAATGGGAAAAAAAGAAGCAACAAGATATATCATGTACAGGTAGAAATTCCCTATGATGAATGTTACCACTATGTACATCTAAAATGTACCATTAAAATAAAATTTAAAAAAAATTCTGCCTTTTAAGCCTCCCAGTCTGTGGTACTTTGTTGTGACAGCTCTTGCCAATGAATTCAGCCTTAAATGAGAATAATTAATTGTGGCAGTAGCAATAACTTACTACCCTAGCTCTTTCCTGGTCATTTCTTTTGAGAAGTCCAAAAAATGAAAAAAGTGGCCATGTGCTACTGGAATATGTCTTCTGGCCAGTCTGCTCTTACAAAGACACTTTTTGTAATGGGCCTTGGCACGGAGGTAACCCGCATCCTGCCCTGGGGCAGGTCTCACCATTGTCCTCTTCAGTGAGTAGGCATGGGGAGCCAAAGATGCACTGCAGAACTGGGGAACACCATCTGGGAAGAAGCTTCCCAAGAAAACAGGGTGCTCTGGCCCTTAGGCTTGCCATTCAGATCCAGTTTAATTGTGAACGTTTATAAGAAAATAAAGTCTTGTTTCTTTCATGTCACATTGGGCTGGAGCCCAGCACAAAGCTACATGCAGATGATGTGGGGTAACAACAATATCTTAATAATCACTTTAGAAAATATCTCTGTCTCATCAGCTCTTGCTGGTCATAGATGCCAGAGATAGCATTAGGAGTCAGAACATTGTCTTTAAAGACTTCAGAAGAACTAGAAAGGGAGAAGGGGGAAAAGAAGGAAGAGAAAAAGGAAAGAAAGGGGAAAGGGAAAAATGTAAAAATGTAAATAAACCTGCTGTAAATAGGGAAGGAGGGAGCAGAAGGGAGGGGTGGGGAAAAAGGAGGGAAAACCAAGATACATCATGTACAAAATAGCCATGATGAATGTGATCATTATGTATACAATGTACCAATACATGGTCTTGGTAAAAAAAAAAAATTAAAATAAGTAAATAAATAAATAAAGACTTGGGTTTCTGGACAACAAAATTGCTACTGATTTTATCATCTGTTATTCATTTGTGTTAATCAAATTATTCAAATGTTTTTATTTCTTCCTCGAAATGCATTCATTTAGAAAACACTTCCTATCATTCCCAAGTTAATTATTTAATAAAAAACTTCTTTTATTTTCTGTTTTCTCACCTAACTCTTCTTTCAACGTTGAGATATCATTTCTCATCCATGACTTCAATGTGTGCTAACTTTACATTTCTATAAATTCATGCATTGAGGGCATTTCGTTTTGGTCCAGCGTTTCCCCCCTGGGAAGAGAAAGTTGTATTAATATGCTCCAATAAATGCAAGACTTTGTTCTGCTGATCTTTTCTTTCTTCTCATCCCCTGGGGGGAGTGGCTAGAAATCTGCACAATCCTTGTTAAAAAAAAAAATGAAAAACAATATGATATAGTTGGTCTCTGTTGATTACTTAAGGAGTCTGATGACTGTGAAAATCCTGATCAAAGGCAACGGGAAATAAAAGCCAAGATTGTAGGAGGAGAAGTGGTAGGGCAGCAGAATTCGGGGCATTGAGGGCACAGTGACTGATACTTGTGATTTGTAATTTCTGGTGTGTGTGTGTGTGTTTGTTTTTTCTTTTTTTGTTACTGGGGATCAAACTCGGAGCCTTGTGCTTGCTAGGCCAGCACTCTACCTGCTGAGCTGACTCCCCAGCCCTGGTGTCTTCTTGTATCTTCCTTTTCCCCTTATTTTCTTCCCTTCTGTTTTTATTTTTTTGTTTCTGTCTTTGTATCTAATTCTTTTTTGTTGTTCATTTCATTTTCTTCTTTCCTGCAACTGAGGAACCCATTAGGTTGAACCACAGATCAAAACTGGTCAAATATCAGCAAATTCACACATTTCAGCCTAATAGAACAAACAAAATGTAGGACTTACAAGCTTTATTTTTATGAACCAAGAAAAGAGAATACTAGTAGATTTTTTTTTTCTTATGGTGGGAAAAAAATGTATATTTAGGGTTAACCAGGTGGACTCAGTTTAGATGATTCCAATTTTGTTGGCAACGCCCAAAGTATCACGATCAGGAGCCAGTCGGACACACGCCTTCTCTCCGTCGGGCTTGATGAGGGCATTGACCTTGGCGCCGTCAATGTCATACAGCTTCTTCACAGCTTGTTGGATCTGGTGCTCGTTGGCCTTGACATCCACAACGAACACGAGTGTGTTGTTGTCCTCTGTCTTCTTCATGGCTGATTCCGTGGCAGAGTGGTCAAGCTTGTTTCTCCTGGTGGCGCTCTTCCGAGGGGATTTGGGCGGCCTCCAGAGCCCCGGTGTCTGGGGACGGCGGAAGGTGGGCGACGCACAGATCTTCTTTTTGTGACTACGGATGCCTTTCAGCACTGCCTTGTTGGCCTTAAAAGCTTTTGCTTTGGCTTCAGCTTTGGGAGTTGCAGGAGCTTCTTTCTTCGCCTTTGGAGCCATCTTGGTAAAAAGGCAGAATATTATTTTTTAAATAAAGTTTTTTTTTTCCTTCTGAGAAGAAAACATGTTTTAGAACTGAGAGCTAAGGCATGGGGTTAGCCAGACCTGAGAGGGAATCCCTGTTATACAACCTATTTTTTTTGCAAGTCCTTGATAAACAACTTTAATTTCTCCTGAGCCTCAGTTTCCTCATCTACAGAGTGAGGTCAGAATAGGATCTTATAGGACTCTTTTGAGCACTGAATTAGATCTATAAAAAAGTATGCCATCTTATGAAATGATACTTTCTTGAAACATAACACACATGCATATCTGCTTTATGTTATGCTTAGATTCTTCGGGTGATTAGTAAAGCAAATTAATTAAAAAGCATTATTTAAAGAGCACTTAAAATTCAGGGCAATATATACAGGGTGTTTCAGAAAGAACACACTGAAGAAAATGTATCACTTAATGACTAGTAAATGTGTGCTAGGTGTCTACTGGTAACTGCTAATATATTTCATGTGTCTCGGGAAAGCTGTGAATATTCATTGTGTCCCATTCAACCAGCCCCAGGAAATCAATACGGAGAGCTAGCACAGCTCATTCTCTGTACACAACAGAAGAGGAAGACTACAGGCCCTGAGGGATAAATGATAAAACTTCAGTTGCTGGTTTCTGACTCACGTGGAAGATGAAATTGACTTTGTATGTTGTCTCAAATTCATTGATAAGGCCGCATTCATTGAACTGAAAAAGTTAATTTCCGTAGCAGCCTTATGTGGACGATGAATCCCACCAGGTGGCAACTGAAGATGTAAGATATTCCCCAATGGTTAGTGTCATTTGTGCTGTGTCACACACACATCACATACATGAGGCTTTGGCCGTGTGTGTGTGTGTATGTGTGTGTAAGTGAGAGAGAGAGAGAACCCATAGTGTCAGAAATCAGGATATACTGAACTGTTCTCATTGCACAGCTTCAAAAGTCTTGGAAATCAAATTTTCCAGCAAGTTGAGGCTCTTCTGCACTTCCATTGTGCAGCCCAGACATTCCTTCATGATTATAATCCAGGGTACTGGGGAGGAATGTCTGCTGAAATGTTGACTCGGCTCTGGAATACCTGCCCTACAGGTCCCCGGATCATCTGGCCCTTGCCATCCTGTGGGGATTTATTCAGGTCTTGAGAAGGGGAAGGAATGCATCAAGGCTGCCGTTTCAAACACCAACAGCTGGTGCTACAGAGTCTGGGGTGAACTGACACAGAGATGTACGTGTTTGTCCCACTGTAAAAACAATCGTGACAGTTGCTTTATAACTTTGGATCTGACTACAGGTTATTATATAATTTGATTATTAAGTAGTATGTTTTTAAATGTGTTTCATTATTGTGGCCTTCCCTTTCATTTTCCCAAGCAGCAGATGCTGGAGCTTGGTTGGAGGTGTGTGAATATGTCTGGCTTTTGTAAAGGACATTCACATACTCAAGGAAGTTGGGAACACTTGCCCTAGGGTACCATGGGGTTAGTGATGATACTTGCCCTAGGATGGCTCACACCGGGGTATCCATCACACTGTGGTTTGACTTGATCACGCGTTTGGGCCGAATGTTTGTCCCAGGTGAAATGTATTTCATCCTCTCCAGATCAGAGTTCTTTAGAACAGTAGGTGATGTGTTCCCCACCTCTCTTTCTGGTTTCTTAGAACACAGATGGTCTTCTAATAACTTTTTTGGGAGCAAGTATCACCACTAACCCCATGGTACCATTTCCCATAGATAGATCTGGGGATCTTGTTCTTTAAGGGACTAACATCATTAGCTCTTTTAAATTATAACCCTATCAGAAAAGCAAACAACTTGCCATGGTCTACCCTACAAGTTACCAAAAACTAAGGATAAACAAATGACCAAGCCAGGGTCACACTCTCTGGATGGCCTAGCCTGTCCTTAAGGAAATCTCCAGATATTACTGGGGCTCTTCACTGAATTCCATGGGGACCTCAGGAATCTGCCAGCAGAACATTCCCTGTGACATCTAACTGAGTTTTCTCCTGCCACATCCCTTGCCTCTAGGGTCCTCCAGGTGCCAGCCTCCCAGATACCACTCCTGGGCTCCAGCAAACACATGTGGTCTGCCATAGATCACACCAGGATGAGGAAGTATTTGACCACTCATGCTACTTTATTTGTGGCTATTTCTTGCTTTTAATTTTGCAGCCAGTATCAATCTCTCCTTCAAGAAGATAATGCCTCACAAGCTGACAGCTCTCGGAAAGGGGGAAAAAATGTCAAAACTCTGAAAATCTCCTGAGCTCATTGCTGGAAGCAGTATGGATTGTTTAATTAAAAGGTCGACCAAAGCTTGGTTTCCTGGAGCAAACCTGTAACACAAACAGAAAGCTGGTTGGTCTGACTCGCCACCTTGCTGGCTGCATCTCCTGGAGCCTCCCAAGGTTTCTTCTGCTTTTCTCTCTGGCTAAGTGCTTCTTTGTCCTCATCCCTAGCACAGCCACCATTGTGACTGGCCTTTTGTTGGGGGTGCCCATTATGTGACCTGCATTTTGCCAGGGGAGGCCTTGTGCTGGATCTGTGGATCAAAGTGCTGAGGCTGTTGAAGTAAGATTGTCTGACCACAATCCACCTGGCATCCATCAAAGACAAATAAACAAGCTGTGCTTATCACCAAGCTGCCTGGTGTCGCCAAACTGTAAATTAGAAATATAACGGCCTCCTTAGCTGTGTCACATGGCCCAGGCAAGGCCGCTCGTTGTCCCTGGTCTGAACTGCAAACATGAGTACTAGAATGCTGTCCACCATGGCTGTAGCTTGGGTGCAAACTTTGTTTTATTTTTGTCCTCTTAAATTTGGAATACACACACACACACACACACACACACACACACACACACAGAGAGAAAATACTGAAAGCAAAATATAAGCAATGGTTTCCTTTGCTTGGTAACTATGGGCACCCAGCCCCCCTTTAGTTTTATATCATTCAAAGTTTTTGTAATGAAGGCTTAATCATTTCTATAATTTATAAAACATAAGTAGTTACTTACTTTTTTTTTTTTTTGGTTTTTTTGAGACAGGGTCTCACTGTTTAGTTCAGGCTGGCTCTGAACTCCACGTTCAGCTTGCTTTCATGTTTTTAAATTTTGAATCAGAAATCCAATCCTATGCATCAATGAGGAGAAATGAGTAACAAGGAGTTTGAAAGGTAGGCAGATTCTGATCATCAAACCAAGTGCCTGAGTGGAAGTCTAAGCCGAGCTGCACCCCGGCAAGCCTGCCCAGCGTCCCTGCCCCTCAGCTCTGTGTCTGGCTGCCAGCCTGCCTGTTACATCCAGCAAACTTGGGCCTTTTTGCTGAGCCAGTGCTGATCTTCCTGCAGAATTGCAAACCCAGGAGTGCAGCTAGTGAAGCGCATTCTCTCCCTGGCTCACCCCCAGCCCCATTGCCAACTTTGCCTAAGTAAACAACAGTCACAGAATTCTGGCATGGAAGCTGTGGAATTTGTCAGGTATTTTTAGGTACATCCTTCGACTCTTCCCACCTTTTCCAAGCAGTGTCCTAGGTGAATGAATTGGAGCAAAGGTGGTCTATCACCTCATGACGTACTTTGTTCAATATTAGGAAACACATCTTCACCCACACCTGTGTCCATCTGACCAAAGCCTCCAGGTCATTTCCATCCATCAGTGTAAGGTATCTTGTCTACGCTGTGCATAGAAGAATTCAGTAAACAACTTGGTTGTTTGGGAAAGTGTGTAGGCACAAGTCTAGTCATAATATCAATCACTTCGGTGGTAGGTGAGCACTGCACCACCACGTTGCATTCCTCGCCCTCACCAGTCACTTCTGCAGGTAAACAAATCAGCCATACTGACTGTGTGTTTGGATGATTGCAATATTTGAACACTCACTTTAATCTGATTAACTTGGCACCTGAATTGAGCCTAAGGATGCTAAAGCCCTCCCCAAATACTCTGATCCTTTGATGTAGGTAAAGAGAAATGGAGCCCCATTCAAAACACATTTTGACCAAAAGGTTGGGTTTTTTTATATCTTAGAATGTATTTCAAAGAATTTATTGTATGAAATTTGAGGATGTAAATTTTGAACCCTGAGTGAGCAAATCTAATATACTTGCTGCTTAAATGGTCCTGCCAAAAGTTTTTCCTACAGGTTCACTGTGAAGAGCTAATAGTGATACAAGTCATGAAGGCAAGAGCCACTGCGGGCAATGCAAACCCGAAGGCCTTTCAGCTCGGAGCCAGCATTCTCAAATGCTGAAGTCATCTCATATTCACCAGAGGCCCTCAGATCTGTGCATCTGTATATGAAATTGGATGCTAATACCCAGATATTGATTTTCTAAGGATGAGTGTCAATATTTACAATCCCAAGAGGCAGCAACTTATTGAGGCAAAATCAAAGTCATAATGGTGACTGCCAAGGTCATGGCTGAACGGCGATCCCGTCCCTCACAGTAGAGATCAACACCTTTGCCTTTAAATTGTGCCAGATTATTTAGATGATAAGTAAAAATTTCAATTGGTCTTCTGGACATTTCCAGTCTCTATCACCCAATATCCAGATAATGTGCAACGCCAGATAACTAACTACATGTCTTCTACCAGGTAAGCTCAGTAAAACTAAAATCATCCAGGGAGAGGGTATTGTTCAGGACTACTTTCTGCAAGACTGGGATGCCTCCACAGTAGTGTGCACCCTTTAGAAACACTGCCATCTGGCTGGGAGTGGGCCCCTTTTCTCAGGGATGAGGAGGGAGACTAGAAAGTTCAGAATCATTGGAGTCAAGATCAGTAGCTCCACATTAAGAAAAGAAACAGTGATGATTCCTGACCCCGGCTGCTCATTAGAATCACACGTGAGATTCTAAATTGATTGATGCTACCAGAGTGCAGGTGTCTGTATTTGTGTTTAATGACTTTGTGATTCTGAGGTGCAGCTGGTGTTGCAAACCACCGGTCTGCAATGCACAGGCCTTCGCTCCCATTCATTCCTGCCCCTTCACTAGCATTTGCTTGCACTTGCCCATTTCTTCTGCTCTGTGTCTTTGTTCACACTACTTCTGTAAGGAACGCCCCATTCATATCTGCATACCAATCACCTGTTCTTCCTTCAAGCCACAAATTGTTCCCTCCTGTCCCTCTCTGTGCAATGTCCTCTGACTAGCTCCCTCTTGAACCACACTGGAATTTTTCCTCTATGTGCCTCCAACAAACCACTTGTCACACTGGGGCAGCTGAAAGTCTGTAGATCTGTCCGTACATGTCAGGCTGCTGTGGTGAGAAGTCCTGCCTGCTCCCCGGCCATCAAAGCCCTGCCTTCTTGGCTTAGTCACTCAAGTCACTGTAGCCACTCCATAAATATCTGTTACAAAGACAGATCAAAGTCAAAGTTCATGTTTGGGGTCCTGAAGAAATCAGGGAAGAGCTGGATTATTTCTCTATTTGGGGTAAACATAATATTTTTAAATGATCAAAAAATCTCAACATTTTAAATTGAGGTTCTGAGCACAAGCGAGACCTGGGCCAAATTGCCTCTGGAGCTGCTCCCTGTGATGTCCTGTTGGAGTTCAGATGGCCTAACGCAGATCACTTCGTCCCCAAGGGCCCTGCAGGACACATGCCAGGAAAGAGGGGTAGATTCGTATGCCACCTCGAAGATGGGTGAATAGCAAGGTACACTACAGTAAAATTGTGAGATAGATTGTTTAGATTGGGTGGAGTCCTTCTCGTCTTCTAGTTCCAGGCTTCCCCTTACGTTGGCCATTTTCCTACTCCAGATTTCCCCTTCTTTCCATTTTTTTTTTTTAACTAATTACTGAGTGCAAATTTTTTCAACATGATTCATCAAAATTTATTATGTGCACAGAAAGAGATGAACCAGAGAAGCAGGATCAAAAGAAAGCCACTATCAAAACTTTCAGGATGGTGTCTGTGGCTTGAAGAAGGTCCCCAAGACAACCACAGGCCGTCTTCAGAGAACATAGTGTCAGCTGCACTTGATGGTAGAGAAGATGCCTGTGTGTGGAAAATCACAGATTTTAATGACGATGAGCAGAATTGTATTTTAGAAAAGTTGTACTCTGTGAAGAAGTTTTAGGAATGCCAACTCATATTTTGCTTATCATTTTTATGTTTGCACAAGAGCTATATTTGATGAAAGTTTGTGTCTAAATAGAGATTCTTTTAATATTCTGAAGTAAAATTCAAAGCCATGGTCATAATTTAATTTGTTATATTTCTTCTTGTTTAGCGGTGCATAAAATAATGGTGCCAGTATTTGTTTTCTAGGGATGCCATAACAAAGGACCACAGAGTGAGTAGCACAGATAACAGAAATTGATTTTCTCAGTTCTAGAAACTGTGAGGATCCCCGAATTCTGAGATCTAGAAGACTACCGTGCAAGGTTGGTTTCTCCTGGGCTCTCTCTCTTCTGTGTGTAGACAGCCATGTTTCTGCTGTGCTGTCATGTGGTCTTCCTGTGTGCGTCTGGGTTCTTCCGATCTTCTCATTAGGAAGCTAGTCATGCTAAAGCCCACTCTGATGACCTTGCTTTAGCTTAATTCATCTTTAACACCCTGTCAATACAGTCACAGGCAGAGTGTGTTTCTAGGACCCCTGCAGTTGCCCATATCCAAAGATACTAAAGTCCCTTATCCCAAACTGCATCATATTTGCGTGTAACCTATGCACTTCCTCTTATATACTTTAAACCCTGTCCAGATTACTTATAATACCCAATTTAAAGTAAATGTTATACTGCATTGCTTTGGGAATAAGGCTCTGCATGTTCAGTTCAGATACAATCACTGTAGCCGTAACTACTTAGTACACGAACAAGATACAAGTTGAACAATGCTCAGATGAATGCCAGAGAGAGACTGAGGACCTGTGAGTGGCAGGAGGCCACAGCAGTGTGTGCCCATGCATCTCTTCACAGGCATGGATTCAGCATGGTGCTTGGCAGTGGCAAGTTCAAGTACTGCTTTTTGGAACTTTCTGGGATTTTTTTTCAAATATTTTGATCAATGGCTGTTTGACTCTGTAGGTGCAAAAGGCTGACTGTATAGTTTCATTTTAAGATCCTGGCAGGGGGCATAGGTCTTCAAATAAGAAGTTTAGAGCAGTATAATTCAGCCCATAACCAAAGCTTTACTACGGATGGCATCTTAGTTTCAAAGGAATTTAGAGAATGAAGCTTGAAGACTGTAAATGATATTAAATGAGGGCCTGGGGCCTCTGAAGCACTATCTGAGCCTTAGCTGTTTACTACTTTCTACTTTGCAGGATGGTTGAGAGAACACTTGCAAAAGTGCTGAGCCCAGAACCTAGCATAGAGTAAGCACTCAATTAATGTGGGCTACTAGCATCATAATTAATAGGGAGCACTTTCGTCAGAGCGAAGAAGCTATTGAGAGAAATAATCATAGTATGTTTTAAAGTAGGAAGTAGTTTTTTGTTTTTTTTTAATTTGAGGACTTGATGATCACTTTGAAAATCTTAGTGTACTGTTTAGAAAACAGTACGTTGGCAGCCATCACTTTAGGCACAATGCTTACAAGATTACTTTCATGTGCAAAAGTATTCTGTAATTACCTAATTGTCTGGCAGCACCTTAAATCCTATTTTTTAACCCCTTGGTGCCAGGCCAAAGACATCACCAGCAAGTGTGACACAGATGCAAAATGCATTAAGCTTTTATGGCAGAGTTTTGAGATCACCAATAGCATCAAGAGATTAATAACTGGAGTAAGAAAGATAGCTGTCTTTTATGAATAATTCAGCCTATCGTTAGAAATTAGAAACTTGAGATCCCCACTTCATGGGAGAGTAAACAGAAGCCTGCCTTTAATGGTCTATAATTTTAAAAATGAGGAGGACATTGCCAATTGTCACTTAGGTAAGCTTCAAGCATACTTCTCAAAGCAAAGAAACTCCCTCAAAATGAAGTCATCGAGTTGAGTCAAGTTTGAGATAAATGCAGAGATAAATGCATTCCTCCTCTAGTTTCACAACCAATTAAAGTTGATTTTTGTCAAATAATTAACCTCTTTACGAGTAAACTCTTGACTTTAAACTACACACTTATATTTTATCTCTATACCGGGCATCCTAAATCAAGCCATATTCTCGGATTTCTTCTTTTGTCCTCAACACCATGAGGTTTTCGCTGAGTCCATCTTTGTTAAAATTTCCCAACCAACCCTAGAGCTCTCCAATATTGGCAACAAATCTGTTCTATGCTAACAACCAAAAACTAGCAATGGTGGTCCTTGGAACAGTTCATACATTTTACATTAGGCTTTAATTGTGCAAAACTCCCATCTTCTCCATCAAACTCAAAAGAACGTACACACAGTGGAGTACTACACTGCCATAAAGAAGGATGAATTTGAGTCATTTGTAGGAACATAGATGCAACTGGAGACCATAATGTTAAGTGAAATAAATCAGACATGCAAGCTTAAATATCATATAGTTTCTCTCATATAAGAAACCCAAAGTAAAAATAAAGAACAAAATAAAAATAGATAATAAGAAGAGGGGAGCTAGATCTTTCATAAAGGAAAAGAGGACCAAAATATAAAGCTGGGAGAGAAGAGAGAGGGATGGGAAAGAGGATGAAAAAAGAACTAAGATATGTTATATACGTGCACCAACTCCACACCAGGAATGTAGACATTATTTACTGCAAACATATACAAAAACAAACAATAAAAGTAAAAGCATCAAGAGATGAGTGGACAGAGGAGAGAGGGCAAGAAAAAAAGATTTCAAGAAAATGCACCAACTTCCCACAAGGACGATGGAAACTTGCATCCAAGTAGGAGGGACTACGGCGCAATCTGTCCCTTTAAATCCGTCTGTTTAAGGAGGGCTCCGCGGCAGAGATGAAGATTGCTCAGCAAGCCCCTTTCGTGCTCTCCCCGAGTACGCAGCCAAGCTGCCTCCCCCCTCCCCTGGTCACCCTCCGCAGGGAGTGGGGTCTGCGCAGACATCTGACCCCGCAGTCAGATGTGTGACACTGGTGGCCTCAGCCTGGCGGCCCTGCTCTCTCAGGTGCCACCCGCCACCTGGATGAGGAGGGAACCTGAAGCTCACGACACTCAGGTCAGCCCCCGAAGCAAAGCACTGAAACGTGGCAGAGCCACAGAGTGGAAGGAGCTCGGAGCTACACACCTTTGCCGCTCACATTCTTCTGTGAAGGGAGTGAGAACCATTTCTACGTCCCCGACGCTTGGGATTTCGGGATTACTTCCTACAGCAGCCAGGTTTATTTGCCTTGGAAACCATAGTGTTGAGCAAAAACTATAGGAGGCTGTCATTTGGGTGTAAGTTCCTGTACTGGGCCGCTAAAGATCAGACTAACATTCAAAATGGAGTCCCTCCTGCTAAAGTTCCACAGACCAAAACAAAACAAATTTATTTTCTGACTTTCCAGGGAGACAGGAGAGACAGTAACCACATTTCCCAAATAGTTTAGTTTTAACTGGCATGATGAAGGTCCCTTTTAATTCTTAACAAGAAAGTAAACAATTGGTTATTTTTCTTTTTGTTCTGTCTCTCTGTCCCCACCTTGATTTGTTTTTGCTTTGTTTTGTTTGGGGGGGTGCTTTTTTGAGACAGGGTCTCACTATGTAGTTCAGGCCAGGCTTGCACTCACTGTGTAGCCCAGGCTGGCCTCGAACTCACAGCGATCCTCCTGCCTCAGCCTCCCAAGTGCTGGGATTACAGGCGTGCGCCACCTGGCGCTGTCTCCACCTTGAAAGAGAAGTAACTTTGAAATGACCAATCTACCCTTTTTTTCAGCTTTCTTTGGCCCTTTTTCTGTGCATAAAACCAAACTCTTTTGCTCAGTGCTTCAGAACACTTCCTCTATTTTATGGAATGAAATGTTTCCCGGTTTTTAGAAGAGCAAACAAAATCAACTAACATTTTTAAACTCGATTCTTTATAATTTTGTATTTTGACAATGTACTGACTTTCCTGAAAGGAATATTATTAGAATCAATTAATTTGTTTGCTTTTTAATTAATTAACTCAATTCATTCTTAAATCCACTATGCAAAAATTAGTCTGTTTAGTGCTGACTCAGGAAGCAGTCTGACAATGGTGATTAGGGGCCTGGACTTTGGAATCAAACCACGGGTGTAGATCCTGGCTCTGCTATTTACTGGCTATGTGACTCTGAGTGTGTTATTAACTTCTCTGTGCTTTAGTTTTTCATCTGTAAAATGGGCTTTATAATATCTACTTCATAAGGTTGTTGTCTTGAGTATCAAATGAACTAATCAGTGCACATTAAGTAGAGTGCTCCTTTCCTGGTGTATAGCTCAATAAAATTTGCTATCATTGTAAAGCCTGGGTAAATCTCTGATTTTCCATATTAAAGGCAAAATAGTATTTTTTAAAATTTGTGTTTTGACCAACATATAAGAATCGTACATACTGACCATTATATTGGTCCTATTTCCCATTGCTGAGACAAAATATCTGACTCTCACAATTTAAAGGAGGAGAGGTTTACTCAGGCCCAGTCTCAGAGGGTTCAGTCTGTGGCTGGCTGGCTCCAAGGCACAGACATCACCGTGGAGAAAAGGTGTAAACTTCATGGTGGTTGGAAGCAGAGAAAGTAGGAAGAAGCAGAGAGAGAGAGAGAGACCGACCCTCCAGAAACCCATCTCTTCCAACCAAGTTCTGTCTCTTAACAGCACACTGAGCTCTGAGCTCATCGATGGATTCATTCACGGATGAGTGGAGTGTGAGCACGATCCAATCACCTTCCAAAACCCCACCTCTGAACACACGACTTTTGAGGGACGTTTTAGATCTAAACATAACATAGTATGCTGTGATGTTTACACTTTCATGTACACATTGTATACAAATCAGGATAATTAGCTTAGCCATCACTTTAAACATTTATCATTTCTTTCTGATGAGAACATTTAAAATCCTTCTTCTGACTCTTTTGAAATACAGTATACGAAATTATTGCTAACTCTATTCAACCTATTATGCAATAGAAACACAAAGCTTGCTCCTCCTGCCTAACTGTAGCATTATACCTGTTGACCAAACTCTCCCCATCTTCCCCCAGATAAACTATTATTAACAGTCAGATTGCTACATGCATCCTGTTACATCTCTGAACCCCAAACCCAGCGGCACCCGGAGAAGAGCTGAAGGAACAGCGAGTACCTCACGGGTGGAGTCCCAGGACTTTCCCCGTTTGGGGCAAATAGGCACACGCTCTGGCAATACATCTGGGAAACCTCATTTGAGTTGAGGAAAAGTACAAAATTACTGGGCGTTTATTTGCAGGTTTAGATGAAGAAGAGAGAAAGAAAATGATAGTTATGGGAGTTCTTCTGATCAGATAGCCCTAATCATATGTTTTCTTGGCACTGTGTGGTTTTTCCAGTGGGGTGGCTCATTAAATAAATATGTTTTTCTCTTTACTTCTTCAAAATCCAGCAATGCAAAGACTTATGTTTATTTAGTATTTTCTATTTGTTTTCATGGCCAAAAAAATGTCTGCTGGGCAGGCAGTTCTTTGAGAAGATTCTGTTTACCCTGTCCTGCCACGGAGTCAAGAGCTTTTGTAAGAAAACAAAATGCTATTTCACAGGGAGGATGAGATGGGCTGGTTTTCAGAGACTCCATTAACCTGGAGAATGAGCACAAAGAACACAACACAAAGCAGGAGGAAGCTCTGGATAAGCTGCCACTGAAAGAGTCAGGCCCAGAAAAATGTCTTTTTAGAAAAGGTCACATTATGTAATCTTTCTGGTTCTCTTGTCCTGGTTTCAATTATCAATTGTTAATGAACATGAACTTCTATGATGTAGACAAAGGAACTGGGAAAATGGGAGATTGCGTTAAACCAGGAAGCTGTTAACTTGCTTTGGGAAAGAAGTAAAATCTGAGGAAGGTTGTAGATAACCCTTCCTTGCCTCTTAACAATACCCATGGGTGGTACCCCAAAGGAGAGCTTGAATAAAAATTTCAGTACATATAAAATGGGGAGGTAGCAACTCCCTTCAAAGCAAGTCAAACAGGTAGCTTAATCTCTTTCCATTGTAAGAGGAAAGGACTGTATCGTCCCAGACACCCAAAAAGGTCAGTGTGAACTTTCAGACACCCATTTTATTTGTTCAGCAGTTCACATACGACAGAGGCCGTTTGTGAAAAAGAAAAACAGTTCCATGACTAGAACCTCAGAAAGTCAGAGCAGCCTCTTCTTGGCGCTGCCCTCATGTGATCGGGCAGGCCAGCAATTCTCCGCCTTTGTTCTCCGGGAAGGGCTGCAGGAAAGGGCTTGGGAACCAGCTGCCCCTGTGGGAGGAGGCCCCGAAAGCTCTGGGAAGGTTTTTGAACACTCTTGGGTAAGGTGGACTAATCATATTCTCTTTTCAAGGGTCTTTTGCTTTAAAGAGTGTTTTCTACTTTTGAAGAAAGAAAATTTGATTCTCAAACTGTGTTTGATGATTATATTCTGAAACCAGTTTCAAGACCAGATAGGCTTCATTAGCAGCCTGGGACACTCAGGAGAAAAAAGGCGGGTCTGTCTCCATTTCATTCTCTCTACAGCTACCTTTCATCAGGATTATGAATTTTGGGAGCATTTAGGACTGAAAATATGACTTCAGGAGGCTAAAAACAAGAGGAAAGAAACTCCAGAACGAATCCTTGCCAAGAGGACCTAGCCAGCCTGGAAATAGCTCTTTCTCACCCGCCAACTTAGACCTACGCTTGGCTCTTCATGGTGCTTCAGCCCAAGGGAGGAACTTGATACCATCCAGCTCTGTGTGTGATATGTAACAACTCCATTTAATCTTCATCATAATCCCAGAAGGCAGAATAATCCCGTTTGATAGATGAGAAAGCTGAGGCCCAGAGAGCTTGAGCAATTTACCCAAGGCCATAGAGCTAGTAAGTGGGAACATGAGACCTTCCCACTTCAAACCTGGACAGCATGGCTCCACAGTCTGTGGGCGGAGCCCCTAAGTATATTACTTCTCCTAACACTCCTGTTAAACAGGAGTGAGTCTCTGATGTTGGAAAGACAGATGAATCCATGGGGAGATATTTAGAGGCACAGTCTTCCCAGCCCTCTTCATATCATACCTTGCAGGAGTCCATC
>PVJO010011032.1:0-61595 GCA_004026905.1 Hystrix cristata
TCAAACTTGTGGCATTCTCCTGCTTCAGCCTCCCAAATACTGGAATTATAGGCATGTGCCACCATGCCCAGCCTACCATCTGATTTTTATAATGACACTTGTGGCAGTATAACCTGGATAATCTTCTATTGTAAAATTCTTAATTTAATCACATTTGTAAAGGCCTTTTTCCCAACTAAGGTAACATTTACAGGTTCCGGAGATTAGGATCTAAAATCTTTGAGGGCCATGACTCAGCTTGCTACAGGTATGTGTTGTTCTTGTTTGTTTATGTTACTGGGGATTGAACCTAGGACCTTCACATTGAGCTACATTGTGAGCCCTTTTTTTTTTTTTCATTTTGGGACAGGGTCTTGCTAAGTCACTAAGTTGTCCAGGCTGATCTTGAACCTTGGATCCCGCTACCTCAGCCTCCCAGAGTTCTGGGATTATAATACCCGGTATTCTTTTTTTCTGCCACCTTTCACTCAACATTAGGTATGAGAGATTCATCTATCTTGTTGCATGCATTTGTAGGATGATATACAGAATGAGTATCATTTTGGTTGCTATCAATGTGAGTGTGTGCGTGTGGCGTGCTGGGGATCTAGCTCAGGACCTCGAGCATACGAGGCAAGTACTGCACCACTGAACTGTATCCCCGGGCCCCATAGCGTTCCATTATGTTAATTTACCATGCCACAATTTATCCATTCTTCTGTTGATGACCATTTGTGTTATTCCCGTTGTGATCTATTGGTATAAAGAGAAGTGGAATAAGCAAAAAAAGATCATTGGGCTGGGGATTTAGCTCAGTGATTAGAGTGCTTGCCTTGTAAGCACAAGGGCCTGAGTTCGATCCCCGGCACCACCAAAAAAAAAAAAAACACAAAAAAAGATCATTGCCATTTCCAATGGAAAGGTATGCTAGAATACACCCTTCTAAATTATCTGATTTTGTGCAGGCCTGCCCTCTCCCATACATCTGGTGTGATGGGGGTATTGAACCCACGGCCTTCACACTAAGCTTTACTTTATTATTTTAAAAAAAATTTTTTAGAAAGGGTGTTTCTAGGGGCTGGGGATTTAGCTCAGTGGCTAGATTGCCTGCCTTGTAAGCACAAGGGCCTGAGTTCGATCCCCAACACAAAAAAAAAAAAAAAAAAAAAAAAAAGGAAAGGGTGTTTCTAAGTCACTAAATTGTGTGGGCTTGATTTTTCAATCTTCCTGCCTCAGCCTCCCAGAGTGCTGGGATTACGGGCTTTTACCAGCATGTCCTGATTTCCTTGCACTATTTTACAGAAAATCCATAGTGATAGAAATGGTTCTTACCTAAGGACAACCCTTCCCAACAGTGGGAAGTTTTGCCTCCATTGGCAAGTTTATTTCAATGTTTCCAATCTATAAGTGTGTTTGATCTTTTACTGGGGGCAGGGATAGGGCGTCTGTGTCTGGAATCTGACAGTCCCTTCAGCCTCACTCGCACCTTGCTCCCCTGTCCTCACTCATCCTCCTCAGCTCCTCTTTCCTGGAGGGACAGAAAGAGCAGGCAGCAGGGCCAGCTGCTGACTGTGAGCGGAGAGGGGACCTGATGAAGAGCCCAGTCCTGGGGAAACATATGGCAAACTACCTAAGCAGGAGACTGTCTATTTGCATGTGAGCCCCTCCCAGGGCTCGGCATCCCAGCATCAGTGTTGGGGATGCTTCCGTGACCTCTATTCATGGGCTGGAATACCCAGCTGCAGGGGCTCACATTTCCCCTTCTGTGAGGCCCTTCCCTGCCATCTCACCCTTCAGATGGGTCAAGCTCCACAGCCCAAGGGCCCCTTTTTAAGCCCAGGGCCTTTGGTTTCTCAATGATCTGCTCATCTCACTTTGAGCATCACACCTTGAGATCCATCCAGATCACTGACCACCCGTCTTGGGCCCAGCTGTTTCCATCTGCAGCACAGCTGGAGGAGCCGGAACCAGCGGGAGCTGTGGGCCAAATTTTAATCAGAAAACAACTGTTCCCAACCATTAGCAAAAGATCAGTTCTGAGTTGAGTGCCAGGACACTGGGCTTGGGATTTTTGACATGCTTCCCTGGGAGCCAGCAGACCCGAGGTCCTGGGAAATGTACAACTGTCAGCTGAGCAAGGACCTGTCTGGAAACAGAGATGAGCTGTTTGCCTTCTACAGCCAAATTCGCTCACCCCGTGTACCCAGCATCCATGGCCTGGAACCAGGTAGGCTCCATGGGCTGCTCAGCTGCAGGCTGCACCAAGAAAGTACAGAAAAGAAAATGACTCAGGTCAGCACATCCATCCTCCTTCATGGCCAAAAGAGATCAGAGATCATTGGGTCCTCTCACTTCAAAACGAAGGAAGCTAGGGCCAGAGAGAGGAAGGAGCAGTGATCCAGGGCTTCCCGTGAGCCAGCTCTGATTTCCAGAGTTGTGTTCAAATCTCTACTGGGACAGCCACTAGCTATGTGACCTTAAGCATGTTCCTTGATTTCTCTATGACTATGATTCTTCTTGTGAACGGTGGCAGTACTCCCAGACCTGTCAGGGCTGTTGGGAACTAAATAACAAGTTCTTACCCTCTCAAGTGCCTCCTGCAGACCACATTTCTCTTGAATGCACTTTGCACACAATAAATACATGGCTAATATTCTGTAATGATGCAAAGAGTGATTAAGTACCTGGAGACTGTAGGCATCCTCAAGGCAGGGCCTGGTATGAGTTCCTCATGCACACTAAGGCACCCTAGGCAAGTGCTCTACCACTGAGCTATGCCCCCAGCCCCTCTCATGCTTGCTGATAGCTAGAAGCGAGCTGAGTGTGTTTGTGAGGCAGAGGCAATGGGACTCCAACCTGAAGTGGGATGCACGTGCCAAGGTGGGGCCAGGGCTAAGGGTGCCAACACAGGTGGAGATGAATAAGCAGACAGCAGGGAAAGGCATTCTCCACTTTCTTAGGGCCTTTGGTAGGCAGGGGTGATAGTGGGAGAAGGGCTTGTAGACAGTGGCCAAATTCCCCAGATGGGGCGGCCTCACCTCTACACTGTGCCGAACCCCTACGAAGTACAGAGATGCCACTGTGTCTGTTGCCACAGCCCACACTCCAGCCCCTTGGGCCTGTGTCCCTAGCGTGCAGGAGGAACTAATGGATATTTGCCTGGAGGAAGAATGTATTTAGAAATGGGAGTTGGAAATCTGGGAGCTGCCAAGGTTTCTTGACTTATTAGCTGTGTGACAGTTCTAGTTTTATATGGCTGCGTTAGAAAATTATCACAAACTAGGTCAGCTCCACCCAGCCCCCTGGGCCTTGGTGCTCCTCAACCACTTGCATGGGAATCACAGGCCATCAGCCCAAGTAAAGACTTCAGATTTCTTGGAGGCTGGGGTCTTGAGATGGAACAGCAGATGGGTCTGAGGAAGATGCTGCTCTGGGGCTTTGGGCATCGAAAGAACACCATGCTTTGGTGCAAAACAAGCAGATTTGCGGGCCAAAGCTTGAGATGTTTCACCATATTCTATGGACAGTGGCTGTAGTTAGGAGCCTCCAGGTGACCACAGATTGAAAGGGATTTATGTGCACTGACCTTAGGAATGGAAGGCCCCATGGGAGTGTCTATCCCAGAGCTTCACTAATGTAGCTGAGGAAAGTGACAACTCCCTGTCCTCTGTGTGGTCAGTCAATACCTGAGGGCCCTTAAAAATGGTCACAGATATAGAGCAGTGAGGGCAGGGAATGGGGAGGACTCAGGGTCAGAGTTGTTTCCACATGGAAGGGTCAGAAAAGTGGCCCAAAGCCCCTGTATCTGTCAGTTAAGAGTAGTCATAACAAATATCACAACCTGGCTTAAACCATGGGTACTTATTTTTGCACAGGTCTAGAAGCCAAAAGTCCAAGATTAAGGTGCCATCAAGTGAGTTTCTCCTGAAGTCCCATTTCCCAGCTCATAGATGCCTCCTAGCAGCATCATCACATGGTCTGTTCTGTGTTCTCTGTAGAGGGTGAGACCTCAAGTGTCTCTTCTTCTAAATATAAGAACACCAGTCAGCTAGGTGAACATCCGTGTAATCTCCACACTTTTGGGAGGCTGAGGCAGGAGGATCTTGAGTTTGAGGCCAGCCTGGTCTACATAGCAACTTCAAGGCTACCCTGGACTACCCAGTGAAACCCTTCATCAAAAAAACCAAAACCAAACAAAAAAGTTGAGGCGAGGCAGGAGGATTGCAAGTTTGAGAAGTTTGAGCTCAGCCTGGGAAATTTAGTGATTTAGTGAGACCCTATCTCAAAATAAAAAATAAAAAGGGCTGGGGATGTGAAGGCCCCCTAAGTTCAGTCCCTAGTACCAAGGAGGAGCCCCAGTCCTGTTAGGTTACGGCCCCACCTTTGTGATTTCTTAACCTTTGTTACCACTTTAGAGACCTACCTCTAGTACAGTCACACTGAGAGTTGGGCTTCAATCTAGGACTTGGGGCAGGGGAAAGGGAAAGAGACACAGTTCAGTCCCTAGTAGCCTTGGAATGGGGAGCCTGGAAAACCCCAAGGCAGCCAAGAAGGAGCATGGGGAGGGTGGGGGCAATGCCAGCCAGGCTGAAGAGGAATTGGCTGCAATCCCACAGCCCCAGGGTGTTTATCCAATGGAGAACACAAAGCTCTGAGACCCCTTAGCTTGTTCCAAGTAACTTTTGATTACTCTCTCCCCTACAAAGTTTTAAATAGTGTTTTCAGAAAACAGAAGAAATAGCAATTCCCATGTCTCCACTGTTGTTTTCTCTCCCTCCATCCAGCCCCATTTTGCCCTGGAACCTAGCAGCAGGGATGGGAGGTTGGGGTCACTGGGGGCTGGATGTCCACAGATGGGAGTTGGGACAGCAAACCTGGGGACTGGTCACCCAGAGAGTGAGGCAACACTGGGGCTGTGCAGTGGGGTTTGGAGGTCCATCCGCCACAGTCATTTGTGCCACTGGAGTGCCTGTATCTGAGTGGCTTGGACTATCCTCCCATAATCTGCTATTCTGGGCTCTTCTCTTCTGGTAGCTGCTGAGCCAGCAACTAGCTGGGGACCTGAACTTGTTTTGGCCTCATTCCTCAGGCCCCTTTCTTTGACCGGAATCACACTTGAACATACACAGTCTCATTGTGGAACTCATGTTTTAACAGGGACTGAAAACTTTACTGGAAAGTTTCTAGTCGGGCTCTGCCCAGTTGCATGGACAGGAAGAGAATGGGAACGTATTTGGTGTGTGGACTGAGCTTTCAGAAGGACTGAGGGGCATCCGGGGCCCTCTGCTCTGGTTGGAAAAGGGGCCAGAGAAGGCCATTCTTGGAACACATTGCTGTGGGATATTGGGCCAGGCTGCCTGGTTTAGGGCTCTTGGCACCATTCTCTCCTGAGCAGCTGGTCCTCTTTCCCATTTGGTCACAGTTAAGAGATGCAATAGCATCTTCCTTCTGGGAACCCATTTATGTGCACCGTCTGTGTCACTTCCCTGGCTGGCCCTTCTGTGAGACTTGGGGTGAGGCAGGGTTCTGCCTGTTAGCTGACCCATTGCTTGGCGGCTCTTCCCCACTCGTTAGGCTGACTAGGCTCCAACATGTCCCACCCTGGGTCTGGCAGTTCCTTCCTCCCCCAGGAGTGTACCTCCTCCTGCTCGCTGACCTGTGGCCACTGCTCCAGAGGCCACTGAGCCTCTTTCAAGAGCTGCTTGTCACCTCCTCACTTTCTGTTTATCTTTCTGTAACTATCTGTGACAGCCCATCATTACACCCTGTAAATGCCTCCTTTTAAGGCAACGGGGGCTTTCTTTTGAGGGCAGGTATGAAAGTTCCTCAGAGATTCTATATAAAATTCTGGTTTCCTGTTCTTCAAATAGGGCATGATGCCAGTTTTCAGCTTATGGGTCCACATCAGCACGGTCACGTCCAGGCTAGGCTGGTGGTTGAGGTCTGGTCCCATCTCATTTTGTCCAGCAGAAAGGTGTTGAGTTTAGTGGCAGGGAATGTCAAGACATGGAGACCCCGCCCTCATCACAGACCAGGTCTGGGCTATCAAGTGTGGTAGGGGTGCTTTGTGTGCCTTGGTTTCCCAGTCTTCCAAGAGGTTGGCTTAGGAAGCCTCTGGGAGCTCTTTGAGGTGTTAGTGACCACAGATTTGTGGCAGCAATGAATAGTCCTGCTTCTTGGGCCATGCCCTTGGCCTGGATTTGGCTACACTTGAACCCCACTCTCACAGTGGGGAGAGGTCAACTCTTGCCTGAAAAATCAACTACTAAGAAAGATGCAAATCAGCTATACGTCTTCCAAACAGGACCAGGCAGGTAACAGGTAGAGGATGCTAACTGTAACCTTTTAGGAGCTGGACACTCAGCAAAGTGCCAGTGGCAGCCTTTTCCTGGTGAGGAGACATCAGGTTGCACCAATGGTTCACTGTACACACAGCCTTTCCTATGAATATCAACCCTTACGCCTGGGGGCTGGGGCTGGAGCTGCTGAGGCTTCAGGAAATCGCAGAGTAGAGACCCAATCTTGTTGATCCCTGGATGAAACCTCCACCAGGTCACTGGAGGGCTGGTGAAGGGCGACAGCTCAGGGCTGCTGCCATTAGCCGTCTCTCCCCCAGGACGCCTCTACTGACAGTGAAACAGCAACGGTGACAGTGATGCTCCATGCTACTTGCAGGCAGACCATCATGTAACAATCTCCCCTTCACCCCCCGTCAGGGGTGACCAGGCAGCTGATGAGAACCAGGGAACCCAAGACTGGGCTCATCCAAGCTTCAGTCATCACAATGGCTACTTGCAGTCTTTGTCAGCTGAGCCTTGCTCCCCTAGGGAGCCTCAGGGTGACCTGATGCAGGCATTGCCAATGACAATCCTGAGGGCAATTTGATGGCTGAACGTGTGGCCCTGCTCTCCCCAAGCCGTGGACCGTGACAGGACATGATGTGGCAAACCCGCCCACTGGTGCAGCTTCCCTGTAATCTGGGCAGGTTTCTGGTGGCAAAGCTGGAGGCGGCTAAGAATGCCCATGTCCTCTCTGCAGGCAGTAGAAAGGCTGGCAGCTCCACCAAAATCCCAGGAGAAACCACCCGAGATGGAGGGGCTCATGCCAGGGCGGTGGGCACGGTGAGAACTGGAAGCAGGTTATATGTGGCTAGAGCCCTCCTGGCCCCTGGGCCCAGCAGGGCAAAGGAGCACTGGCTGGCTGCCCTGCCTGCCATCTGCCCCATCTCCCAAGGGGCTTTTCTTCCTCCCATTTGGTCAGAGCTACAGTCCCTTTCCACATTCCTGGGATCACAACTGCCTGTGTCCTGACATTGCTTGGCTGCCTGCCTATTGGCATGCAGGCCCCACCAGGCCTGGCTTTTTCAACAGTGAGCACTCACCTCCTCCCCCGCTGGTGGCCTGACTGACCAGCCACGGCCACCTGGGCACCCAGCCTCTCTCAGTACCTGCTGCTTCTAGCTCTGCTGCCCACCCCAAACCCCATCCCAGAAGCTTGGCAGTTCCCAGAGGCTCCAAGCATTGTTTTTCTTTATAATCCAGAAACTACCACCAACTCAAGTAGTCTCAGGTAACTTTAATAAAAGTGTCAGTAGTCCTTTCTCCCACAGTGGTGTATACACGGCTGACCTCCAACACAGGATCATAGCTGCTAAGAGACCAGCCACCCCACTGGGGGTTAGCCAGGCTGCCACCAGGAATTGGAGCTTGCTGCTTTCAGGCCCCGAGGCAAGAAAGCATCAATTCTTGCATTACAGTCCAGCCACCAGCCTTGGGGACAGTCACACTGGGCTCTGGGCCTTCACCTGCTTTGTAGAGGGAGAACCGAGTCCTCCCCACGCCTGGAGAACACATTTTTTCCAGCCTCAGGGTGGCTCTGCTAGGCATGGGATGGCCTAACGGAGGCAGCGCCAGCTCCAAAGCCACCACCACCATCATGGCCCAGTGGCAGAGGAGCACTTTTACACAATTACACAAGAGACAGTGGTCATTCCATTGTTAAATAGCACACATCCTATATAAATAAAAAATAATAGGAGGATGAGGGTGGGCGAGGGCATGAGAATTGGCACAGATGTTGATATATTGCTTTCCAGTTTCAAGGCGACAGATACAAATCATGAGACACCAGAGGGAGCAGAAACAAGGGCAGGGCTGGGCTTTTCTAAGCAAAATGTGTTCCCCTCACAGGGCTGTGAGACAGACAGGTATGGGCAGCCAGGCCAGAGGAGCCCCTGGGCCCAGTGTGCAGAGGCAGAGGCTGTTTCTGGCCTCACTACCCAGGAGGGCAGCTCTGCTTTCTGCGAAAAAAAAGCACAACTAAATAAACGCCGCACACAGATGGAGAACTGTCAGTGACTTTGTTTTCTGCCCTCTGCCTCGGCAGGTTCACAAGCAGAGGAACAGTAGGGGAGGCATGGCCCCTGGTTGCCAAGGATTCCCCTTCATGCTGCAGACTCGACAGAAGCTGCCCGCTGACACGTCCTCCTCCTCGGACACAAGGAGGGTCACAGGACAGTGTCCCACCAGGTATTTGTGCCTTTATATGACAACCAACATACATTTTCCTGAGTCGTGCCCTGCTTCCCTCCTGTGGTTAGCAACATTCCCTTTCCCTGCAGGACCAGTATGGGGATACTATTTCCTTTCTTCTGTTCCCCTGCCCCAAACCCCTCTTTAAAAGGGGGATGCAACTATCCATGGGTTTGCTTCTTGAAATACTTGATTGCTTCCCTAGTTTTCTTTTTTCTAAGCTGGGTGCTCAGCTTTGGCACAGGTGCCAGGAGCACAGGCAGCAGGCGGTCCCATCCTTCCTCCTGCTCTGGAGTGGGACCTCCGACGCCCATGTGTCTGATGCTCAGAGGCATCAGAAATGATTTCAGATAAAAACATCTGGCGCTTAGAGGAAGACAAACTCTACTAGGACATGGTTTGTCCACGGTGCACATTCTAATATCTTATTAGGTATCTGAATCTGTTAGGAAAAAAATTAGAAACTATGTATAAAACTTAAAAATATTCAAGTATCAAAAGGCTATCTCAGATCAAAGTTTTAAAATAAGTTGTCAGCAAGCTGCTGCTGCAGGGAGGAAACTTTTACAAAAGTTAACTGGGTCTGTTCAGCTGGGAGGAAGGAAATAAAGTGATCTGTGTGGGGCAGGGGAAGGGAAGGACAGCATGGGCAGAGTGAAGTGGGGAAAATCAAGGTCTTTTTAAGCCAAAAAGGAGAGTGGGTGCCAGGCAGGCAGTAAGGATCAGTGGATGCCATCACACTCCCGGGAGAAGAAACCATAATGTGGCGGCCTGCGCTTCTGTCCCCCTGGTGTCCCTGGACATTTCATAGCTGCAGGTGGAGCTGACCTCTGAGAAGCACACAAATAGCAAAAACAAAGCAACAGGAGAGAGCAGGAAATGGGCCATTTCTGCACAGAAATTCTAGAAAGAAAAAGAAGCAAGCAGTGAGTAGAGTCAAAATGCTATACCAGTGTTGACTTAGCTTCTCAAACCCTGTTACAAATGAAGCTGAATTTTTAAATCAGGGAAATGGAGATGCCCCCACCCACACAGGGACAGGGTTGTGCCCTGCCGCCCCAAATATGAAGCAGTAGCAGCCTTTATTCAAGACACGATGAGGGAATCTGGTGATGTTCCCTTCTTCCTGGAGAGGATGCATCTTGACAAGTGATCCAGCAGAAATAGTTTAAATTCTGATAAATTAGTTCATAAAATCCACTCCCTTGGCCTCCTTTCCCTGGGGCTGGGTCTGCATGTGGAGACAGGCTTGCTTGAGGCGCCCTCTAGTGACAGCACGGAAAACCACAGTACGAGGCCAGCCCGGGATTGCAGACCTGCTGGGCACAGATCTGAGCAGGCCACCTGCCCTTCTGCTTCTCCTACTTCTCTTGGGCCCTGCTCTTGGGCATGGCCCAATTACACCTCAAGAAGATTCGGTTCCCACTTTGCCCATTTCGCCACAGGTTTCTAGACTGTTCTGCTGGCCTCGTAAAGAGATACCGTTGGGCCTTTAGACTTCAGTGGAAAACAGGATGCTCTGTCTCTTGCTGTCTGGGGCAGGGATGGCCTCCAGCTGCAGGAAGTACAGCAACACCTGGACCTGCCGAGGAAGATGAAAGTGGCTCAGAGGGGTGCTCACAGCTGCAGGTGGGGAGGCCTTCTTGGCCCAAGCCCACAAGACCAACTCAGGTGACATTTCTTGCTCCTCGTAAGAAATCTGGGGTGGGTTAGGGTTCCTGAAGAAGTATGACTTGGGGTTAGTACTCAGGCCAGGTGTACCCAAAGGATCAGCAGGTGGCTTGGCCCTATGAAGCCCAGCAAGGTACAGCGGGAAGTGGCAAGGCCCCTTCCTGCTTCTCTCAGCCATGTGGGTCTAGGCGAGGCCCTCTCGCTAACTCTTGGCCACCACCTGTACCGCAGTGGTGGGAATGACTGGCAGGAGCTGGGGTAGGGCGGGGAGAGGCCACCTCTGTGAGGCCAGTGTGGCATGTGCTAGAGCCTGCTTTTCATACCTGGGACATGACCTCCAGGGACCAGCTGTCAGTCATGGTGATAGGCTGGCTGGGGTTGGCAGGGAGCTTGCTCTCTTTTTCGGAGGGCCGGAGTAGCGTGGGGCCAAAGACCGTGGCAAGGTTGTGCAGGGACATCTTGTTCACTGTCTCCTTTTCAGCCACCCTACAGAGAGCCAAAGCAGAAGATGCTGTTTTTGATTTTTGTTTTGTTTTCTTTTGTTTTTGAGACAGGGTCTTGCTTTGTAGTTCAGGCAGGACTTGAAGTCACTATGTAGCCCAGGCTGGCCTTGAACTTGCAGTGCTCCTCCTGCCTCAGCCTCCCAGTGCTGGAATTATAGGTGTGCACCACCATGCCCAGCCAGGATACTGGTTTGACACCACCTTTAGGATAGAGGCAAAAGGGGTGGGCCTCCCTGGAGTCCTCAGGGAACATGGCAGCAGGTGACACCCCTTGCTGCCTTGTACTGTACTGGCTCCCACAGCACAGCCATGCAGGGAGGGAGCTCAGCTCTGGTTGTGCTGAAAACAGACGCCACCTCTGGTGCTTCGGGGTCCGATGGCAAAGGCCACTTGAGGCTGACGGGCAGCTGAGCCAGCTCTAAACCATGACCCGGGGGAAGGGAGAGTCCAAGTGCGTTGCTGGCTGGGGTTGGAGCGCACTGCTTTTTGCTTAAGGCCAAGTGCAGAAGGAGGAGGGTGGCAATGGTGATAGTCCCCACAGGGGTGAATAACTGCAGTTGGACAGGGAGAAAAGGCCTGTGGTGCCAGGGGATACCACCACCCAGCTTCCTGGGGTCCTGGAGCCCTTGGTCCCCAAGGAAGGCCAGGGCTACCTTTTTAGGTGGTCCAGAAGAAAGAGGAAGGTCAGCAGGTTGGCTTCTGGGAGGGACAGCAGCAGGTTGAGCATGCAGCTCTCCTTTGCAACCGGGTCTGAAAGAGCTGCAGAAGGGGAGGGATTTACTTCTCAGGATCATAGTCGGAGACCGGAGACCTCTCTTGAGGGTGGTCAGTGGAGCACCCCAGGCCTGTGATGGAAGGTACTGTATTGTCCAGGCCCATCACTGTCCTTGTTCCCACAGTGCTGGACTCCAGGCGCAGTGGAGGATGAGGAGGGTTGGAAGGCCCCTGCCTGGGAGAGCACTGGGAGGATCTCACTGCCCTGTGCACTCTGGAGGCACTCCAGGCTGGACAGACCAGGTCTTTGCTGAATGGGCCCTGGCAAGCAAACTTGTCCCAAGGGTGAAGTAGAGGCTGCAAGATGTCATCATATGCTAGCAACCTCCTTTGCATGTTAAATGTTACCCTGCAGGCTGACTTAGGGTCAAGGTTGTGCTTGAACTTCTGCCTGACTGGGCCAGGACCTAGGGTTAGAGAGACAAGGTGTGCCCCAGCCTGGGAAGCCATATTCAGGCCTAGTCTACAGGACGGGAGGCTGTGCTTCAGCCTCTTGGCTGTTGGAGAGGTGGGGACAACAGACAGCCTCTGAGGATGGGGAGAGCTTTCCAAGACAGACTAGGTTCTTTTCCTACCCCGTGCAGTCAGGTTCCTCAGGTCAGGATGAAATGCTGACCATGGTAGAGAGGCACAGCTCAAGTTCTCCCCCAAGGGTGGCAGTGACAGGAGAGGGGTTGGGGAGATGTTCCCCCATGAGGCTGAGACCTCCATTGCTCACCAATGCCCTCAGCAAAGTTGGGGTAGAATTCATCAGTGAAGAGGGGCTCAGGCAGCTCGCGGAAGTAGAGCTTCAGTGTGCCAGCAATGGCATTCACATCCATCTCGCTCATCATCACCGACACATCCTTGTTATCTGAAAAGGGCAGGGACGTGGAGAGCTTCTGCATGGATCCCGAGCGGGCCTTCCACAATCCCTGCCTTGGCTGATGCAGGCAGCCCTGTGCCGACCACTGCATGGGTCCCTCCCCTCTGAGTGGCTCCTCATACTCCTCCCAAGCATCTGCTTGGTTCTGAGTCTGTGCAAGACTTCCAGGGAGGCACATGCTTCTACCCTGCTTGGGGAAGGGGAGGTTGGAGGTAGAAGTAGATGTACCTGGCCAGGAGGAGGCAGCAAAGCCAGTGGAGGACTTGGCACCTGGGCAGAAATCAGACAGCTCTGTTTTCTGTAGCAATTGCCCGGGTGCCAGGGTCTTCTGCTAAGGAAGGATTATTTGAGCCATTCAGCATTTAAACCGGTGCCACCTCTGGGCTCAGCTGGCCACTGGTCCTCCATACCACAGACCAGGCCCATTCTCACTGCCCAGAGGGAGTGAGGCCTACTGGGGTGCTGGGCCTTCAGGGGCTCCAGAGATCAAGGTGGGTGGCGTGTGCCCCATAAAGACTTTGCAGACACAAAGTCTTAGCAGGTCCTGGTTCAGTGCCATTGCATTTCGAAGATGAGGCAAAGATCCCCTGGGGTCTCCGTGTCTTTCCCGGCTAAGTTGGGACAGTTCTGCCTGTCTCACAGCAGGTAAGACAGGTACAAATGCCATAGCACAGAAAGGAGCTGGGTCATGTTTATACCCTTTGCTTCACCACATCCTTGAGCAGGGCATGGTCAGAATGCACTGATCCCTGGGCTTTGGCACCTCCTGTCCACTTCCGGGCAGCAGCTCTTCCTACTGAAGCTCTTGGTCCAACCTGGCAATTGTGGCTAGGAGGCTTTAAGGAGCAGCTTTTTCTTTTTTTTGAGATGGGATCTCACTATGTTGTTTTAGTTGGCTTTGAACTTCTGAGCTTATGCAATCTTCCTGCCTCAGCTTCATGAGTAGCTGGAACTATACACATGTGCCACTGTGCCCTACTCATCTTGTATTTTTTTTTTTTTTTTGTGGTGCCAGGGATCGAACTCAGGCCCTTGTGCTTACAAGGCAAGCACTCTAATCACTGAGCTAAATCCCCAGCCCCTCATCTTGCATTTTTAAATAATAAAACAATAAATGAAGAAAATGTACAGAGAATGATGTGACAGGCAAAGGCCAAAGAAGACACTCTGGGAGTCTTAGTGTGGACACCACCAGCTACGCCTCTATTGTGCATTGCCTGGGTGACACTTACTGACATCAAAGGCTGCCTTCAGTGCCTGGATGTCTGTGGCCACTCCAGACACACGGTAGATGCCCACCTCCTCCATCCCTCGGCGCTCGATCTCTTCCACACACTGGCGTACAATGTAGGGCACCTTGGAGCGTTCTCTCCTGTGGGGGGACAGGAAATGTCTTCAGTGTCCTGGCAGTCCTGCCACCCATCTGCACACCTGGTGATGGGGGCAAGGAAGGTGCTGAAGGTGCCTGTGCTTGGGGCTGCATGCAAAGGCTCATCCTGCAAACTCACAGTTATCAGTGCTTGTATTTCATCGGGGCCTTTCTAAAGTTAGCCAAACCCCTGCTCACCCTTTCCTCCTGTCCTGCCAGTGCTGGGGATTGAGCTCAGGGCACTGCACATGCTAGGCAAATGCTCTACCAGTGAGCTACACCTCCAGCCACAGGAAGCTCTTCTGAGTGAAGCTGGCCACAGGAAAAAGTTTAAAAATCCCAGGCTGTGAATTAAAAGGTGGTGTGTGGCTTCCTGGAAAGCATTCATCTCCAGGCTGGGAGACTGGACATGGTAGTGGCCTTTTCACCCGACTGCTGTGCAAAGTGAATCCCTTTGCCCCTCCAGGCCCGGAGCAGGCACTCAACAAATGTCTGCTGAATGATTTGACGCCACAGGGCCACCGATGCACCCTGCAATTCTAAATGCTTTTCTCCTGAGTCTTAGCAACAGACAATTCTAGAACCTCCATATCGGACCCCGAGTGAGAATATGTCAAAAATAGAAGACAGCACTGTTTGGAGGCCTTTGGCACTTCTTCTATTTATGCATTTCTTTGTTGGTACTGGGATTGAACTAAGCTATATGCCCAGCCCTTTTTTATTTTGAGATAGTCTTACTGAGCTGCCCAAGCAGGCCTCCAACTTGCAATCTTCCTGCCTCAGCCTACCAAACACCTGGGTTTACAAATGTGTACCCACCACACCTGGCCTTTAGTTTTGCTTTGCTGGATTTAGGAGCACATCAAACTCTTTCACAAATCATCCTCATGAGACATGCTTATTTGGGAGAACCAAGGACAATGTCCTCTCTATTCATGCCCAGAGCCTTGCCAAAGTGATGTAAGGACAGGAGAGCTATTAAGAAACACCAGTAGGTGCCCAAGGAATGAACGATACAGGCTCCAGCCCAGACAACCCACAAGGTCAGGGGCCTGGCCCAATTCCATGCTCAGGAAGAAGTGGCCTATATTCCCCAGGAGTTGCCCTCAAACCAACAAACAGGCCTCTCCTGGAAAGAGACTCATGACAAAAGGGCAGAGATTATACTCATTCCACAGGAACCTGGGATCATGACACATTCCAAGTGAAGGAAGCAAACCCCACACTTGGGCAGATCCTGGAGTCAGGCAGGAGCCATCCCACTGCTGCCAGGGGAAGGAGGGCAGGACACTCCTGAGCTGGTTTTGCAGTAAACACAGGAGGCAGCTGAGCACAGAGTGCTCCTTGGGGCCCTGGAGGCCTTGCCATGCACAGAGGGAACCATGACTGCTCTTTCCCCCAGAGACGCCTGCAAGGACAGGCACCCTTGGTGTATGACTCCACACCCCTTGCCACTCACTTGGTGACCACAGCAATCTTGACTCCGAAGACCCCTGTCTGTTTGCGGGAAGGCATTCTCTTCAAGCTGAACTCCCTGCTCGTGAATTTGACTGACAGTTTCACTTCAATCTGTAGTGGGAAGAAAGGGTACAGGCATCTCATCTTTTTGGTCCTCACAGCCTGAGGTGCCAGGGGCTCCTCGAGGTCTCAGCAGATCTTTCCACCCACCAGGTCAATGTCCAATTCTACAAGAGGCAGAAATGGTTAAAATGGTTTAAGGACTGGCTTCTCTAGAACCACCTCCCACAATCCCCACCTCTTATTTTTGGTTTTGTTGGTTGTTTTATTCAGATAGTGTCTTGCTATGTAGCCCAGGCTGACCTCGAACTTGTGATCCTTCTGCCTCAGCCTCCTGAGTAGTGGAACTATAGGAATGCACCACCATGCCTAGCTTCTCTTTCTTTCTTAATAATAATTTAAAAAATAAGTAGATGAGGGGTTGAGGATTTAGCTCAGTGATAGAGCACAAGGCCCTGAGTTCCATTCCCATCACCCCTTCCCCCTAAAATGTAGATAGGGCTGGGGGCACAGCGGTTAACACACGCTTAGCATGTTGTGGGACTTGGATTCAATCCCACATACACACAAAAAGGTAGAGAAAAATGTAAAAAACTAATATAACAAAAAGCTAAGAATGACCAAACATTAACATTTTATTGTCTATGTTTAGTACCACCCTTTTTAGTAACATGTTGAGCATCCTTCATCTGAAAAATTGAAATACTCTAAAATCTGAAACTTTCTGAGTGCTGACTTGACACTACAAGTGGAAAATTCCACACTGACCTTATGCTGCTGGGTAAAAACACATATAATTAACTTCTGGCTATGTGTAGAAGGTATAGATGAAATACAAATGAATTTCATGTTTAGACCTGAGTCTCATCCCCAAGACATGTCATTTCATACAGGTAAATATTCCCGTGTCAGGGAAAGAAACTGAAACCTGAAATGCTTCTGGTCCCAAGCATTTTGGATAGCAGATATGCAACCTGTATACATACTCCAGAGGCCTCAGCTTCTCTGGAAAGACCTGAGGGCCCCAGGTTGAGGCGCCCACTGCCAGGTGGCACTGTGCAACCTCTTGGAGGAAGATGCTCAGGGGCTGGCCTTTGACTACATTTCTGCCATCAAATGGAAAAGATTCCTGTGCACAGCAGTTCTGCTCTGTAGCTACCTCTCCCTCCTCACCATGCTCTCTCTCAGATACCAGTTCAGTCTTAGCCTTCTTCTGATCTCTCTGGGAGGGATCAGGGCCACTCTGGCCTTCTATGGAAAGCAGGCACCAACAGAGTCCAGTGAGTACGTACCCCGTTCATGGCGATGACAGTCCGTTGCCAGTCTCTGTCCTGTAGAGCCTGCGGGTCCAGCTGAAAGCAAGCAGGCATGATTAACAGGGGCCCTGGCTCTGCTGGGAGACCCTGCTTGGCGGCAGCCCACACCTGCTACTGTTCTGTACCTGAGTCAGAAGCAGAGCCTGAATGCAGCCAGCACCTCTATCCAGAGACCAAGAAGGACCCAGAGACAGGAAATGACTTGTTAGAAAGCCCTGGAACTCAGGGCCTTACTGCTCTCAGACCTTTGCTGTCTGGGCCAGAGCTCACCTTGGTGTGAGTGACAGGACTATCCGTCCATGATGGAGGTGAAGGTCCTGCTCCCCTACCCCTGCCCCTATCAGTCAAAGGTGCTGCAAGATGCTCCACAGAGGGCAAACAGGTGGTATAAAGTACATTTCCAGAAGACCAATTTCAGTAGTAACCGCTGGGGGACACAGTACCAAGAGCTCCTGTTCAGAGAATCATGGACAATGCTTTCTCTCTGTGCCATAGTCTGGCTTGTGGCAGGAAAAGCTGCCAGGCCAGGCCAGACCAGTCCTACAACTTTGTGTCAGGCTCAGAAGGGTGCAGAACCCAGCCCCAAGCTACATAGTGGATGGGGGGTTGGAGGGAAGCTGCTGTGCAGCCCCTGCAACTCCTAGCTCCACTGAACATTGTCCAGCAGGTGTTCAGCACGAACCTGCCATTTAATGTCACCTAAACAGCTTTTGTGGCCAGGCCATATGCTCTGGCATCCATGAAGTCTCTGTCTTGTCTTTTTGTTAAGCACACATCAGAAGCTCCTGAATACAGCTGAGACCACTGGCTGGGCTGGGTGAATTAGCAGCTGGGAGGCTCTTGTTAAAACAACACCTCCCATAGCCAAAAGCGGAGGTGCACACCTATAATCCCTGCATTTGGAAGGCTGGAGCAGGAGGATCACTGCAAATTAGAGGCCAGCCTGGGCTACGAAGTGAGTTCAAGGCCAGCCTGAACTACATAACAAGACTTTGTCTCAAAACAAACAAACAAAAAAGCCAAAACCAAAACAATAAAACACCTCCTCCCAGGGCTTAATATATGACTCAATGGCAGAACACTTGGCAATATATGCAAGGCCCTGGGTTCAATCCCAGCACTGCAAAACAAAAGCACAAAACACCTCCCTGAACTCTACCTGCAAAGAACTAGACCCACATTTCTGAGCGGGACCTGAGATTTGCACAGATAGAAACCTCCTCAGGTGACAGCCAGGTCAGGAAGCCACTAGCCAACACCATAAAATGTGGCGCACATCATGCATGGCCTTGTGTTCTCATTGCTTGCTTCAGGCGATAATTCTACCACCAGACAAGCCACTGAAGAGCAATGACCACACCTCATGATTTCTGTGCACATGCAAGACACAAACATACTACATGTAAGTGTGCATGTACACAATAGTGCGAAGCACAGTGCCAGGGCTAGAGAAGAGCTTAGGACAGGCATCATACATTTATCTGCCGCAAGAGACCCCAGAAACTACAGCTGTCTGGGCTTTCTGCAGGCGGAAAACAAGAAGGGCTTCCTTTAGGAGCAGGCCAAGAAGCCCAGCTGTCTCTACCTCCCAGATGTGTGCACCTGGTCCTCAGCCTGTACCTACCAAGTCCCTCTTTACCTTCCCTTGTAGTCCTACTGGTTAACATCCCAAAAGATCTGAAATGTACAGTCAGAATGACACAGAAAACTACAGGGTGAAAGAATGCCTCTCTCAATGGGCTGTGTGGCTACAAATTCTCATTTTGCTTCTATCCCAGGGAGTTTTTAAGAGGCCACCCTCCAGCCCATGGGACCCTACCCTGAGAAGCAAGGTCTGTGAGGAGGGACCAGTCAATCACAAACTACTCAGAAAAAGAAATCTCCTAAGGGGTGCTTCCCTGCAAAAGTCAGTCCCAAGTCTCCTCCAGGGGAGGTAGAAGAGTGATACAAGTCCTTCCCAGCTCTGGAGCAGCAGGGCTCTCGGCCCATACCAAACCAGGTATGGCTGGAGGCCGAGGGCATGTATCAGCAACCTTCCCCACATCTTCTGTTTGGCTGCCCAAGGAACAGGACACAGTGCCCTTCTTCAGAAACAGAAACCCAGAAGCAAGTTAAACAGGACAAATCCTTTTCCCTCCAAAAAGTCGTCATCACAGGTTCCTTCTCCTTCTTCAAAAACCCAGAACCGGCACAAACCATGGACAAGCAGCCCCTAGACTGGGTGAGCAGAAGGACAGGAGGAGCAGCTGTCTGAGACATCTGGGTGACAAGTACCCCACCCTTCCCTGCCCACCTGGGAACGAATCCCACTTGCTGGCCCACCTTGCCCCTGCACACCAGGTTTCGGATGTGGTTCCATAGGGCAGTGCCTCGAGCACACAGGCGCTTTTCGGCAGGGGCCACCGGGTTCCACTTCCGGCCCGCCTGGCTGGGGGAGAAGTACCGAAGGAGGCTCTGCATCACAGCGGGGGCAGAGAGCGCATCCTCAGTCCTGCTGCACGGAGAGTACTACGGGGCTGGGCAGGAGCACACTGGCCAGCTCTCAGATCCTGGGGCCTTTTGGCCAGGCTTCCAGGGAAGCCCCGCCCCCAGTCTTGCTGGCCAAGGTCAAAGTTTCCCACCACCCCTGCATTCCACTTTTTTGTTTGTGAATGGGAAAAACACGCCTCCCCGATTGGAGCCTACTGGTTACGGGAATTCCAGTGTGTCTCAGTCTCCTCTTAAGCCCAGAAAAGCCGAGCTTCCTTCTCGAGTGGATGGTTTCCTGTGGTCCAAATCTGGAGACTCTGAGTAACATGTGAGTGATGGTCAGTCCGCTGTCGGCAGGGAGCATGCTGGAGATTGCCCCAGGGCCCGTACCCCCTCAGCAGTGACCCATGCTCCATGAATGTGGTCCCTGTTCCCCCTGGCAAGCTGGTTGAATAAGCAAGCCCTATTCAGGAGTCCAGGCACTGTCCACTCCTGGGCACTGACATCCAGCACTCACTTCCACCTGGCCTTAATGCTGCCAGGCCAGCTCCTCACCAAGACTCTATCTCCAGCTTGTAGTGTCAGCCTCTAGGCACCTAGCCCTTGTTGCTACAGCCCCATATCAATGGAACCAGCAGGAAAGACCATCCTAAACCTGGCTCTGCTCCAAAGAACACAGTGTACATAACAGAGTGGAAACTGTACAAAGAATAACTCCATGATCAGGCCTTGATCTTGGTACACACCAACTCCAAATAGCACCAAGGCTGGCATGAAGAAACAAACAACCAAGACACTTGGATTTATTTTTTATGTTTTTTGTGATGCTGGGGATTGAACCTAGGGACTTGCACATGCTAGGCAAGTGCTCTAACCCTGAGCTACATCCTCTGCCCTTTAATGCATGACTGTAACCTCAGCTACTCAGGAGGCTAAAGCAGGAGGATCAAAGTACAAGGCCAGGAACTTAGAGCAAGACTTTTAGCAAGACTATCTCGAAAAGAAAGAACAAAAGTATTAGCAGAGCAGGGAGAGGGGAAAACAGGGAGAAGGGAGAGAAGAGAGAAGGGAGAGGGGAGTGAGTAGGGAGAGGAGAGAGGGAAGACAGGCAGGCAGAAGGACAGGCAAAGGGAGGGAGGGGAAAGGAGGGAAGGGATGAGAAAGAAAGAGAGTGAGTGAGAGAGCACAAGCAAGCCCCCCCAGGATTTGGAAGAACTATTGGGTTTGGGTTGGGAGAGCTAGGAACCGCTAGTTAAGGGAAAACAAAATGCCAGATGCTATTGAGAGTGTCCTTCAGGTTGCAGTTTCCATGAAGAATGTGTCCACTGCGGGACAGGGAACTGGGCAGGCAAGACCTGTCTACTCACGCTACGTGATCTCAGGACAGTCTGGGCCAATGCCCCTCTCCCAAGGGGCTGAGCAAGGTGGGGGCCTTGGAAGAACAATTGTGATCAGTGGGCCTAGTGGACAGTTGCCCAGAGACTTGTCGAGAAAACTACCCAGCACATCCATCCCAGGGAGGCAACGCGGGTTGGGGAAGGCCTACATCCAGCCAGGGATAGGTGTGGAGCACAGCCCTGAAGCATCCCTGACCACCCTGCGTGATGGCCTTGCTAAGGACCAAGCACTGCCGTGCTTCCTCTGTAGTTGTTGTGGACAGATGACCACAGGGCATGATCTCACCCATCCCTGCCCCGGGGCGGGGGGCGGGGGGCGGGGTATGACTCAAATGTCCAAAGAAGGAAACCACAGTCTCTCCTCACTTGCTTCCTGGTAAACAACAACTTCGTCTACATCCATCGTCACAGCCCCAGATGGGCCAGCAGGGCACCCCCAGTTGCTCCTGTCTGAATGCCGTATGCTGTATTTGTACTGTAACCTGCTCCCTGGGGTTTTGCAGAGACCATCAGACAACCTCTGCTCTCTGGGAGAAAATCTGGCCTCCCACCGCGAAGTCCCAGATCTACTCCTGTTACCATGATCTGATCTCTTGCGCCGTAGCACAATTTTAACTCTCCGATCACAGCCAGTCTCCAGCATCACTTAAAAGGATAAAGGAGCTGGGGGTATAGCTCAGTTGGGGAACACGAGTCAAGCCCTGGGCTCAAAAAAAGAAAGAAGGAAGGAAAGAAAGAAACCTTCATACACGGCCCACTGAAGATGAAAATGGTGCAGCCACTCTGGAAAAAGGAGAATAATTCTTCCAAAGTCAACTTGCTGTAAGATCCACCAGATCCACTAGTTGTCTACCCAAGAAGAAGGGAAACATTCATCTATGCAAAGGTTTATACCAAGCCTCCATTTGCAGCAACAACCATAATAGCCCCAAACTGAAACAACCCAAGTGTCTGTCAACTGGCGAATGGAGAAACTAAAATGGGGGACATGCGTATGGTTGAATATTTAGTTACTACTGATGATATTACAATGTGGATGACCCTGAAAAACATTATTCCATGTGAAAGAAACAGTTACAAAAGTACCGACTCCACATGAGGAATGTAAAGATTATGTACTACAAACATGTACTAAAAAACAACAAAAAACAGCAAAAAAACACCATCATGGTATTATTCCATTTACATGAAATGTGCAGAATGGGAAAATCTCTAGAAATAAAAGCTGATCAACCTGATGCCCCCCTTGAAATCTGAGCCCAGAAAGACATATAAAAGATCAAGAGAAATGGCACAAGTAGGAAAAATGGGAGAAGACAAAATTCAAGACTCGCTAAAAGTTACTCCCTAAGGAGAAGAAACAAGGTGCAGGAATTGAACAACCTAGAAAACTAATGAATAGAACAGAAGGAAAAGACCAAAGAAAGAAATTCCCAACAGCTGTGTGGCTCCAAGTGCCTCGGGATTGGCTGACTGGTGGTTTGCCCTGGATCCCGGTCCCGTCCCAGAATGTGCTGGGGCACCTGACAGTGCTCTGGGGCCTGCTCCCTGCCCTGGCTGCACTGGGTGGAGCCACAGACTGGCCCCTTTGGGTGAGCTCCTCTGGCTATAGTATGCCATGTGCTACTGCTGGTCTCAGTGCTGATGCTTTCACCTTGGAAAATCCCTCCCTGAAGACAGTGTCCCTTCCTCTGAGAAGGCTTCTCTGCCCTGACCTTGCCCTGCAAATATGGGCCATTTGAGCCACAGTGCTCCCTATGGCAGCGCCTGTCCTGGCTCTTGGCACATCCACAGTGTCTTTGGAATCCTGAAGCCTGGGGATAGATATCTTCTTGTTATTGGATCCCTGGAGCCTCGCACACAGGAGGCCCTCAATCCCAAGGATGGCACGGCGGACTTGAGGGTGGATTAGAACAGTCTTGTTTGCTCAGAGCTCACTGAGGCTCACGGCCAGCTCAAGGTGGACCCTGGCCTAGGCCCCTGCATCACCCCAAACTTGAGGGCTTCAAATTTTGTTGTCAACAGCTCTTCCTGGACAGTCAGGACTGCCCTGGTGGCGTGTTGTAGCTGCATGCAATGTCCCTCTGCCTTTCTGGCTTGTGGCTCTGAACAAACCAGCTCATCCATCCTAGGTTCTAGAGGGGAGGGAACCTCCCAACCTCCTTTTATGGAGCCTCCATCTTGTAAGAGGAATGTGCGGACTTGATAGCTCAACCAGGACTGTCATTTGAAACCTGAGTTGGGCCTGTGGTTCCTGAACCAAGTGCTTATCAGTATCATTGAGGGGAGAGAAAAACAAATCAAGCCAGGACCCCAACCCTGCAAGACTGTGATGTGCCCTATCCACAAGACAGGTATGTGAGCAGCTCACTGGAGACCCAGTCTCCACCCTGGCTCATCCCTCTTGACCTGGCCTCCTGACTGGGTCTGGACTTCTTCCCGTATTCATCAGACACTGATGGTCTTGTCTCAGAAGAAATCTCTCCACTCAACTTCTGAGTCAAAGGTTTCTAAAGAGGTGGCCAAGGGGCAGAAGACTACAGGCCACACTAATCCTGCCAACTCCCAGCAGCAGGATATGGACAGCTGAGCACCCCTCCCACAAGGCACCGCCGGGAAGGCGCCTGCTGTCACTGGAAAGCCTGGACTCAGGAAGGCTGAGCCTGGCGAGTCATGGATTCCTCTCCCAGGTACACCCCACACAGAAAACACTGTAGCATCTGTGGGGGTGAAAGAAGGCAGACTGGGGTCATCGGCATCTCCACCCCTCCTCCAACTTCCTTCCTCTTGGGATCATACAAACAAGCCCTTGCCGCCAGGAGCTTGGGTCTGCAGGAGCCGGGCCAGCAGCTGCCTGTGCAGTATGAGTCATAAAGTCCCTGCACTGGCGCTCTGATTCCTTCCTGTTTAATGAGGGCCCAGGGGCCATGTTTCCAGTGACCAGAGGGCTGGAGCCTGATCTGGCCTTCTCTACTGCTTCTTCACTAACAATGACAATGACAAATATGAGTAATAAATAGCAGCTAACGCTGACCAGTGATGTCACTGAGCCCTCAAGGCACCACGGTCCCCCACCCCAATTTATGGATAAGGAAACAAGTTTGAGGGGGAGGATATGGGGGTAATGACTCACTCAGTTCACATGAAACACGGTGGGGCGGGGGGGAGGGGACGACTGACAAAGATTCTTGTCTTTTTATTTTTTGTGGTATGGGGGATTGTACCCAGAGCCTCCACAGTGATCTACATTCCTAGCCCCTGCCCCCTTTTAAATTTTGAGATAGGGTTGCCCAGGAGGGATTCAAATCTTTGACCTTCCTGCCTTAGCTTCCCAAAGGCTAAGATTACAGCATGTGGTACAGTATCTGGCAAAAATTCCGGTCTTCATCAAACTCTAATTGGATCTAACACTGTACTTTCTTCAACTCTGTCCTTTTTTACTGAGTGGCTCTGACCTCATTCCTTGACTATAAAGTCTCAATTTCTCCTGTTGAACCCAATCTCTCGCCTACTTCAAAACCCCACTGCCATACTCCTATACCTATTGCAATGGTCCCGAATAAGGTCTGCCTTATAGTTCTAACATGAAAAAAATTTTTTTTCAGGTGTTGGGGATCAAACTCAGGCCCTTGCACTTGTTAGGTAAGTGCTCTACCACTGTGCTAAATCCCCAGCCCCAATTTTTTAAAAATAGAGTCCATAGCCCCTCTCCTGCAGTCATACTTCTGGATCCTAGTGAGGCTTGACAGGTACAGACATGAAAGAATAGCAAGGGAGAAGAACTCTTTCGGAACTGTCCTTGGAGTACAAAAGATGGGACTAACTCAGCCTCTACCTTCCTCAAAATCCGTTCACCCTTGACATGGGATCCTTATCCTCACCCTTCCCATCCCCCTGGTGGTGTCCTATCACATGGCCAGCCTTCAGCAAGAATCCTGTTAGGTCAGTTTAGCCAGAATGTCCCTTACGCATGACATCATTTTCAACTACTGACCCTACCCTGGTTCCTTGGCTCTAAATTTTCTACATATCCACGGGATATGTATACTGGGATTTGAACCTAGTTATATAAAGGTCTATCTTGCTCTATTTATTTTATTCTCTTCTCTTTCTCTCTCTCTTCTCCTGCTCCCCCTTCTCTCTCTCTCTTCTCCTGCTCCCCCTTCATCCAGGCTGGCCTTGGGCTCACTACACCAGTGTGATGGCAAACCTTCTAGAGACAAGCACCCAAACTGCAACCCAAAACCCACTTATTTATCACAAAGTGCCAACACTGCAATTAAACCTGAATACTGAGATTTTAGTCTAGAAAAGACAACTCATACATTAACATTTTTTGTCTTAAAAGAAAAACATAACACCCATGCCATAGGCTTACCACTACTGCACTATCCAGTCCAGGCTGGGGGTCAAACTAGGTGATTCTCCTACCTCAGCCTCCCGAATGCCTGGATTATAGGCATGCATCAGCACCCTTGGCTCTTTTCTTGCACTATTTCAACAGCCCCATCCTGAATAAGACCTGTTTTTACTGATTTCACTACTGATCAAGCTCTGTTTTTCTGTCTGTTTTGCAGTTCTGGGGCCTGAACCCAAGCCTTCCACACTGAACTACACCCTCAGCCCTTTTTAAATTTTTGAGACAGTTTTTTGCTAAGTCTGGGCTGGGCTTGAATTTGTGGTCTTCCTGCCTCCCAGAATGCTGGAATTAGAGGCATGTACCATCAGGCCCAGCTCAGCAATTTTTCCTCCTTTTTCCTAAACTGGGGCAAGGTGTTCAGACTATCTGAGAAGAAAGAACATGTTTACATATGGTAGCATTACGGCAAGGGGTTTCAAAAGTGGGCTTGGTGTGCTGAAGGAGGAAGACGAGTGTTAATTCTGTTCTTTTTTCACTGAGACCCCCATTTACCCAGTGACAGTACTCATAGGCCCTGATTCAAATTCAGTCATTCCCATGGCTCTGGAAGTTGAGGACTGAATGAGTCAAGTCAAAGACTGGTGGGATCTGAATCTCTTGCCTTGTTTGATGAGCCAACAGAAAGAGCCAGGCACCCAGCCTACAGGTGCCCTTGGGCTGAGCAGTACTAATGTGTAAGATGCAGGCTGGGACAGGTCCCAGGGCTTGAGATGCGGGTGTTGAATGCCCTGGACCAGGAGGGTGGCAAAACATGGAGAGGTAGAAAGGAAAGAGGCACAGTGAAAGTATAGCAGCTGTGCATTCTGTTCTGTCCACCTCTCTGTTTACTCAAAGACCTTGAGCAGTTTAGGAACCATTTTGAGTACCAAATGACCACTCTCAAAGATCTGCTGCAAGAACCAAACGACAGAACATGTACTATAGTTTAGAAGCAGTTTGACACCCCCACGCTCCCATGCCTCACTGGAAGGATGGCCCTCAGTGTGACAATGCTGAAGTGATGGGACCTTTAACAGGTGCAGCCTCGTAGAAAGGCATCAGGTCACTGGGGGAGCCAGCCTTGGAAAGGATTGGGGTAGTGCTCATTGGAACCCTGGGTTTTTGTTTTGTTTTGAGACAGGGTCTTTCTTCATAGTTCAGGCTGGTCTTGAACTTACTATGTAGCGAAGCTGGCTTCAAACTCTCAGTGATCCTCCTACCTCAGCTTCCTGAATGCTGGGATCACAGGTGTGTGCCACCACCTCCAACAGACTCCTAGGTTTTAAAATGTTTTAAAATGAAGTCTGATCTCTGAGTTGCTCTCTGCCCTTTTGTCTGGAGATGTGATCTCTTCCCAGATGCACTCTTACCATGATGTCACACAGCTAAGAGGAACCTCGCCAGCAGCTGAACCAACAGGGACTTCCCACCTTGGACTTTAATCCTCCAAAACTAAGCGATATAAACTTCTTCCTCTTTATAAGTAGCCTGCCTCGGTATTTCATTATAGTAGCAAAATGACCATCACTCAAACTCTGTCAGTTGGTAGAAGTGATAACACTTTGGTTCTCAAATGAGACCAGCACCAGAATGCTCATGGAAGAGCAAAATAGGAAAACTGCCTTGGATTTTAAGGCAGGGTGGTGCAGCCCACCTATGTGGCTGACTCACATCATGAGATTCTACACGAAGGCCAAGAGGGGAATGAGGCCCACACAGTGGGGCAGAGACAGGAGGGGCAGAGGAACACTTCTGCTCTTAGCCCTGGTCTCAGGTACAGTATAGGGAGTCCCAAGAGGTCGGAGTGCCTCAGTTCCTACTACACCCCCATGGTGAAAATCAGCATGTTTCTTTGGAGATCCTGGCTGGCCAGGGGCAGGGGTGGGGTGTGAGGCTTCAGTAAGGGCTTACTCACTTCAACGTGGAGAATGTGGTGGCTCTTCAATGCAAGGCCATGTATTACTCAGGGAAGAGTCATCATCTCCCTTCATCACTCCTGTCACTCAATGTTTACCACAGATGATTTTTATTTCCTGCCCTTGGGGAAGGGAGGTGGGGTTTCACACTAAGTCCTGTGTTCCCAAAAGGTTTGGAGTGCCAAACCCTTGCCCCCTAGTGGAAAGTCCAGATAGTGGGAAGCAACACCCAAGACTGGACCCATCTTCAGGGCGACGTGGGGCCGAATTGGCTGAGGTAAGCCTGATAAGATGTGCTGTAAGGAACGCTTTCTCCTAGCCACCCTTGCAAAACTGTAGGGCAGAACCGGGGCAAATGTAAGGCTGCTGGTGCCCACACCTGCCTTCCAGGACGTGCAAAACCCTGGTGATGGTTTCCATGGGCTGAGTGAAGTTCTAAAGGACAGAGGGCCTGGGTGGTTTTCCCTGAGGACCTGGGACCCTGCACTGATCCCGTATAGACACATTCTCTTGGCCTACCTGGGGGCTTCTATACCAACACTGGGAGACCTGTCTGGACACTGTTGAGGGACGCAGCTGGAAAACGGGGGTCTAGACCTCAGAGAGTGGAATTCAAGTGAGTAGACTCTGAGACTCCTACAGAGGCGGCCCTGTGTCTACCAATTTAAACCTGTGCCACTACCTAAACTTATTCTTCCTTTGTGCTTTCCTAAGGCCATGGAGGAGCTGAGGAACTTAACAGAAATTCCTTTGGGGTCATGATGGGATATAAATGATATGCAGACAGATGAAGAAGCAGACACAGGAAGGGTCTGGGAAGGAGCCAGCCCAAGCCTCCCATAGTGGATGTTTCAGATCTGCACCTGCCCACCCATCCTAAGAGCCAGGCCATCTTGGTGTCCCCAAGAGCCACATGGGAAAAATATCACAGAGCATCCAGAGAGGGCAGGAGGAGCGGGAAGCCTCACCTGGACCTGGCCTTTGCCCATGAGCTTGTCCGTGCTTTCACCATCCTCCTTGGCAATCTTTGTTTTGTTGTAACACTTTTCATAGCACAGTATCCGCAGGGTCTGGGAGCCTTCCAGCTCGATCTCAAACTCCTGTGGCCCAAAAAAGAAGAAACATTGTGCATGAACAAACAGGCCCCGTGTGTGGCGGTCAGCACTATGGGCTGACGAAGCCCTGAACCACGGCTCACCAACAAATGGTGCTGCCCCACAGGGACTTTGCCTTGAGACACTCCTCACTTGGTCTCAGATCCTGAGGAGCATTCCCTGTGGGTGTCACTGTCACTATGATGTGGCCCAGCCTCGATGTTTCTCCATGCTTTGAATCCCTCTCAAACCTAATTCAAACTCTGTACACAAGAATCTCCACGGCTGGTCTCTATACCCTGGGCATCAGAATCTCAGGGCAGCTTGTTAAAAATGCAGATATTCATTCACCAGGTATGGTGACACATGCCTGTGATCCTAGCTACTAAGGCAGGAGAATGGGTGACAATGCTGTGTGAACATGGGTTCATTTTAGGGCAGTGAAACTATTCTGTATGGTACTATTGTGGTTCATATGTGTCACAATCCATAAATTATATAATACCAAGAGCAAACCCTAATATCATCTATGGATGTGTCAATCCTGGTTCACCAGTGATAACATATGTCTCATTCTGGTGGAGATTTCAATAGTGGGGGTGGGGTAAGAAGTATTTGGGAATGCTCTGTTCTCTCAATTTTGCTGTGAACCTTAAACTGCTCCAGAGAAGTAAAATACAGGTTGAGGGTCATTACAGTTTATATCTAAATCTCCCCCCAAAGCCTTATGCAGTCATAGGTGAGTTTCAAAGGTTTCAAAGGCTAGGGGGTATGAATGTGGATAAAGGTGCAACACTGGAATTAAGGATGTCCTATCTTGGGTGTGGGCGGCATCAATCAATAAGCTTGAGTCTAAATAGAATATAAAGGGACAGAAAGAAGGTGGCTGCTGCTTTGGTACTTTGCTGCCTACTGCCTGCCCTGTCACGTCATGGACGGTTTCTCCTCTGCAATGACCCTGGTACCATGTTGCCCTGTTTTGAAACCAGTCAACGATGGACTGAAACCTCTACACACTCTGAGCTACAATAAACCTTCCCTCCTTTAACTTTGGGTGTCAGGTATTTTGTCTCAGCAACAAGAAAAGTAACTAAGACAGGGGTGTAGCTCAATGGTACAGCATGTGCTTTGCACGCACAACTCCTTGAGTTCTCTAATTTCATATAACAAAATAATTAAGATAAATTTTGTTTTTTAAAAAAAGAAAACTAATCCATGGAAGTTGACAGGAGACAGAAGGTCTTGGAATGCACCCTTGGGTTTTCAAATTGTTTGCTGTGGGTGCGAGCTACCCTGTTTCTCCATCGTCCATGCACTACTTTCTGTGAACTCTGCATTTCACACCCATTCTTGTGTACGCACAGGCTCTAGGTAGGGAAACTGAGGAGAGGGAGTGAGGTAGGAGTAGGGCATGGCTTGAGCTGGCTGGGAAGATGGGCGTGGTCTAAGGGAGTGGCCTGGATCTGACATCAGCCTGGGGCGCAAAATGCAAATGCCCTCTTCTCACAAGATGGGGAAACTCTCAGGAGAACTGAGATGGGATAAATAGAAAGGATACCAAGTGCTCACTCTCTTGCTCCCTAAATTCATGCTCTACCTTCTCCAACTCCATCCTTAAGATCGCTCTCTAGCCCCATCTCCTTCAACTCCCTAACTGCCTGCAGCGGCTATTTCATTCATGTGGCTGAGCCAATTTCTTTTTCTTTTGCTACTTAAATAAATTTTCTTACCGCTCTCAATTCGCCCCTTCAATTCCTTGCTCTCGATGAATATGAATAAGAACCTGGAACCCTGTGCGCTACCAGGAGGAGGGTGTACCAGGAGTATGCAAGTTCCCCTGGATGATCTGCATGCATACCAGGTGACCTGCCACTTGGAACCCTCCAGGTCTTCATGCCTCTGGAGCTTTGGTTGCTGTCCTGCACCTAAACCTTTTCGACCTCCTAGAACCTCTTCCTGGTTGCTACTCCTGGATCACCCCATCCATGCTTTCTGCAAAACATCCTACAATGGACCCCAAGAGGCTCTGAGCAACCCCCTACTCCACCACAGCTGCCACTTGGCTTTTTCTGCAGGGATATCCAGAGCTACGATGAATAGGTAACCAACCATATGGACTTCTGTGCTCTTGTTCTACTCAGGCAACAAGTCTAATCATCAAACAGTAGCGGCTGCTGAGCCCAGGAGGCCTCGGTTCTGCTCCCACTGCTTGGTCCACAAGCCACATGACAAGGTTAGGCCAAGCTACCCAATGGCTCACGGTTTCCTCCTTTGCAGGAGAGGGGGTGGGAGGCACCTGGAAATGGCATCTCATGGATCTGGGGACTTAATAGACATGGGCCTCTCCACAATTATGCCCTGATGACTGAAGGCTTAAGGCTGAAAGTGAGTCATACAACAGCTCTCCAAGGTTATGGAAAGCAGAGCAACATACTACACAAACCCAGTCCCCAAGACTCTTCAGATCGGCGAGGCCCAGGAAGTGGGGTGTGCAGCGCCCAGCACAGCCTCCATGGGCAGAGTCCCAAAACCAGCGTCATGGAAAGCTTGTTCCACGGAAACCTACCAAGTAAATATGAGGCAGTAACAAAGGCCAAACAAAAAGCCCTTTTAAGTGCTCTTTCCAAACATTTCTCTGGCATAATAGCCTGTTTCTTTGTGATGGGGATTCTCAGGAATTTGGAGATAAAATCTCTTGGCCAGTCACTCCCCTCAATCCTGCCTCCAGGAGATTCTGGGAACAATAGCTCACAGGTTTTGGGTTTTGTGCCCTTCAGGGGAAGCTCTCAGGGAGCCCCTGGAGGTTTAGAATCTGGTGGAAAATATCCTTGTCTACTTCAGGGCAGGGCCCTTGGTGGAATCGGGTTCCTCACCTCATTCCAGTTGGGCTCGGTTGTGTCCCGGTAGACTCGTGTCTTTGCTTTATTCACAAAATACCCAAAGGAATCCACCTCCAGGGTGCAGTACAGATCTGTGGGAAGGTGACAGAGGGAAGGTGAACACACTTTTCCAAATCACCTACACTCTCTATAAGAACAGGTGTCATTTTCAAAATTCAAAAACAAAAGAAAGATGTTCACTTCCTTTTTAAAAATAACTAGTGGCTGGCATAAATACCAGCTTCTCATGCAATGACCCGGCTCTGCATGTGGAATTTAGAAACAGGATGTCTCAAAACATTCGCTTACTCGATCACTTGGCAATCCCTGGCTACAGCTCCTCCAGTGACACAAGCCCTGGGTGGAATGGACAGAGAAGTGAATGTGCTATTGCAACCCAGGGGGGTGAGCACTCCACACTGAGGAAACAGCAGAGGTCAGCCGCCCTGGTGGGCGGGGGATGGGAACAGCTCTTAGAATTTGAGCAGACCTGGATATGAACCATACCTGGCAGAGCTGGGGACAGAGGCTCCAGGCCAATGGGGCATAGGTAGCAACTTAGTATTGTGAAAGTTGTGGCCTACATAGGGAGAGGAGGGAGGAAAGATCCAGGGGTGAGTGAGAGTAGACTGTATGCAGGGTTGGATGGCTCTAAGTGTTAAGAAATGGTGGGGTTTGTGTGTTAGAAAAAGCATAAGGTGGGGATTTGGAGGAGGCCTGGTGCAGGGACCACTGCCAAAGAAGGGGGAAGGAGGCCACTGCCAAGGGCCTGGATGGAGGTGGCCAGTCAGAGATGATAAAGAAGTTCTACCAATGACAGGTAGAACTGTCTAACTGACAGGGCAAGGAAACAGGAAAGCAGTTCATGGGTTGGATGCAGTAGACAAGGCACTACTCATTGGGGCAGTACATAAAATAAGAGTAGTAAGTTTGAGAGCTACAAATGAGAGATTTAGTTGGAAGATGTGGAGTTTTGAGTGTGGAACATGAAAGAGATACATAGAAAAGTAACAAGGGAGGCCAGGAGAGATAAATCAGGATCAGAGGCAGATCCAACATCATGTGTTGTTGATGGGCAGGTCCCGGGAGGAGACCGGGGAAGGAAGAAGGTCTGGGTAGATCCTGGGGAGACACCAATAAATACAGGGCAGCCAGAGACAGAATGGTCCCGAGGAACAATTTATGTGTGTGTTACAGCTTTATGGACGTATAGTCTATGTTCCCCACAATTCATCCATTTTAATTTGAGGATTTCTGGTAAATTTAAACTCTTGTTTAATCAGCATACTTCCTTCAGGACACTTCCTTTACCAAAGTCCCCACTGGTTCATCTGTGGTCAAGCCCCACTTTCACCTTCAGTCCATAACAATCTCTGACAAGATGCCTGTCTCTGAACTGTGGCTTTTCTATGAATTTCAGATACACGGAACTATACAATACGTATATAACCTTTTGCATCTGGCTTCCTCATTCCATGTGGTATGTGTTGCCTCTATCAGTAGCTCATTCCTTTTTTGTCATTACATGCATCGATGTGTCATGCTTTGTACAAACCTTCATGTGGACATCTGTATTTATCCAAAGCGAATACTCAAGAGTGGAATTGGTAGGATATATGATGGGGGAGGTGTTTAACTTCTTAAAGAATTGTGCAATTGGGACTGGGGGTATTGTAGCTCAGCGGCAGAGCACATGTTGACATCCACAAGGCCCTGGGTTTAATCCCCAGAATTAAAACAAAAAAACTGCAATGTTTTCCTGGGTGGCTGAAACATGGTGCATCTCTACCCGCAAAGTATGAGGTTCCTATTTCTCCACATCTGTTAGTGCTCACCTAATCAACATTTGTTACTGTTCACCTAATCAACATCTGTTATTTAACTAATCAACATTTGTTAGCGTTCACCTTTCTGACTATCTGACTATCACAGTCTGGGTGGTGGCGGGGCAGGGGAAATGAAGGAAATTTCCAGGTGGTTTCATTTATTATTTATTTCTTTGGTGCTGGGGAACTCAGGGCCTTGTGCTTGTGAGGCAAGCACTCTAACTGCTGAGCTAAAGCCCCAGCCCTCCAGGTGGTTTTAATTTGCATTTCCCTAACGCACTGATCATCTTTACATGTGCTTATTAGCTATTCATATGTCTTTGGTGAAGTATCTATCCCAGTCTTCTGCCCATTTTTAAACTTGGTTGTCAGCCTAGTATTAAGTTGTGTGCGTTTTTTTAATATATTCTGGACACAAGTCCCTTATCACATATACTGCAACTCTCTTCATTCTTTCTGTAACTGGTTGGGGAAAGGTCAGAACTGTGCCTGCCCTCTGCTGTCCTACAGTGGACCCTGGGCACTGGGAGGTCAGCACAACTGTAGTGATGTCAGCTTCACTGTTTTGATAGCTTCAGAAGCTGGGAGAGAAAACGGTATTATTCATCTGGATTGACAGAAAATCAAATCTCCAGCGCTGACGGGGCCTAGCGCTTACTGCTGACAGCTGCGGGGCTAGGAATTTAAACTCTCAGACATCCGGACTGCTACCAGTTTCCTACCTATCTGTAGCAAACTTTGGCTCCTGCAATTACAATATTCACCAGCAGAGGGCAGCTCACTAGCTTGCACGATCTGAGACAGGCAAGAGAAAGGGCAGAGAGAATTTGGGGAAAACAATTCTACACTAGGGAGGGCAGGGCCTCAAACAGCACCAGCGCCTCTCGGTGTCAGAGGCCACAGGCATCTGGCGGTCATGTGAACAACTTCCCTGGTTCCCCACACCGTCTTCCTGGGTGAGGAGTTCTTCTGTAACTCCTTCCTTTCTCACCAAGCCAGTCACTTACTGTAACTCTGCTTGAACCCGGTGGCCGAGTGGACAATGACATTCAGGAACCCGTAGAGCCCAGGAGATTCATCATCTGCACAGAAGAGCAAGAGGTGAGCTTATGTCCTGAAGGGAGCAGGAAGGCTGAGAGGGTGGTTCCACTTCAAAATCAACCAGGCACAGGGCAAGACAGTGTCACAGATCAAAAACAGCTCATTTTGGGTTGTGTTTGGAACCTTCAGATACAGTTTGGTTCACCACAAAGGCAAACTAATGATCAAGATGAAGTGTATTAAAAGTTCCAAAGATGGAGAGGGTCACTGGAGTGTGACAGGTATGCACACCTGTGTGTGTAAAACCCAGCATGACCAAAAAGTATTGGCCAGTAAGTGCCTGAACGAGAGGAGTGCAGGGAGTGCAGGGAGGACAGGGAAGTGGGGCCACAGCCATTGCAGAGGGCCTGGGGAGCACCTGTCACAGGCCTGGTGACTCGAGATGGAAGCCAGCTACCTCCGCAGCTACCCAGAAATGGCTGCCTGGGGAGAAACGTCTAATAAATTCTGTCTACTCGTGGCAGGGGACAACAGGCCATAACAAGCACACACATTCCTTCTGAAGGAGAATCCATTGCCCCCGAGGACAGTGCCGACAGGAGGACAGAATGCTGGCTCTCGGCTCTATGCTCAGGAGGCCGGCCTCACCTTCTTTGTTAATGGTCAGTGGAATGTTGTGGACAGTCTGAAGTTTGACACACGAGTTGGTCAGCATCTGCAGTTCCACGGATGTCAGAGAGAAGCTTTTGAAACCTGAGAGGTTGGAACAGGGACGGGTCAGTCTACCCTGTCCCTCTGTGACCCTCCCACTTGACCCTCACCGCAGTGGGAAGAGGGCTCAGCAGGGCAGGGGCTGGGGTGTGGTGGTTCCTAGGTGAAGTGCGGGTGTGGCAGCAAAGCTCCACCCCTCGCCCCCAGGCCTGGGCTCATAGGGCGGGATGGTTCTTGGCATCCACACGCCCCGAGCACAGCCCCAAGAGGCAGGACAGGATGAGAGGGTACCTGAGAGTACCTCCCCAGGACGGAACGTCTTCCCGGGCAGACACCAGCGTGGCCCTGTCCCCTACTCTGCTAACACAGGCCCGTCTCCCCACTAGGTGAGGAAAAGGGGCTTTTTCTGGGCACAACTGAGCAGGGAGCAGATGTTGCCACGCTGGATGGTTTCGGTATTCACGTTAGGGCAGGAATCCTTGGGACATGAGCCCTGGTGGGAGCCCCTTGTCACCAAGGACACAGCAACACTGAAAAGGAAGACATGGCTCAACACAGGAGTGAATGATGAGCTTGAGGTGATGGGAGCTCGGGACAGGTTATGGGGAGGCAGAGCCTCCAGTCAGGAGTCTCTGTGTGGTAGCTGAATCAGAGACGGTGCTCCGGCAGGAGAGGCCCCACCACCATGAAGGACCAGGCCACTTGGGACAGAATGTTTGGCCCGACCTGCCCTACAAAAGGGATGAGTGGGGAGTTGGACAGCTGCAGCCCAAGGATCTGGGATGAGGTCTGCTTTCCCACTCCTGAACAGGGGTGCAGCTTGGAGTCCCTGAAAAGGAAACAAACTGCTAATAGAGGGAACTGCCCAGAGGGAAGGAGCCATTCCAGAGGGGAGTACGTGTCTTGTCCTGAGATGGCCAGCAGGGTGGCTGCCCAGAATAGCTGCCCAGGGGCCAGATGGGCTCAGCCAAGGGCGTGTTTGGCATCAGCATCTACTAAGGGAGCGGCGAAGGCTTTGGGTGGCGAGAGAAGGTAGAAGATGGGGGCGACCTAAGGGGGCAAGAGTAGTGATGGGGTACCAAAAGGGCCTGGGGGGCAGCTGATAGGGCTGGGTTGTGTGTGCAGGCCTGGAGGCAGGCAGATGGGAATTCAGGAAGCACTGGGGGACAGAATCACAGGTGAGGTGCAGAGGGTAGACGGGGAATGACGCACACACACAGGACAAGGGTGCGGGCAGGACAAGTAGGAGGGTACAAGTGGACTGGGGAGCTCCTCTCCCACTTATTTCCTAAAAATAAGGTAACATTTCATTTGGATAAAAGCCCCTCAAAAAAAAAAAAAACCACAGGAGACACCCCTTTGTCCCTGACAGCCAAAGGCCAGGGTCCCCTTGATGCAGAGGTCACTCACACTTCTTCTGCTGCTCCCGGATGTTTTCCCTCCACTCGGCTCTCTCATAGTCAGAAGAAATCAGGAATGTGTAACTCTACGGTGGGTGAAATGAAGAACATGCTGTAGGGCCCAGTTATCTCCTCCCTGGCTAAGCCAACACCTGGCGTGACCAGGGCACAGAGCCTCCCCACTGCCAGCTGGCTGAGCCCAGGTGTGCCACTGTGGCCAGGTGTGCACACTGCCAGGCTCTCGGTTTCCAGTGCGCTTTGCCCTTCCTGTGCACTGTGCAGGATCACTGCTAGTACAGCCTCTCCTGAAGCGCCTGCGTCAGATGACACAGGGGCTATAGCTTAGGGACACGAGGAATTAGCAGCTGGAGTCTGCAAAGGTGAGTGCTGATGGCGACCCAATCTCCTACATCCAACCCACAAGCTTGTACTGCCTCTCCTGACCAGGTGCTAAGAGGGCAAACACTTCTGCACAGTGGCCTGTGCATGTGATGCTGTGGAGGGAGAGGCCCAGGCTGCAGACGGCACCAGGAGCAGACCAGGAGAGAAGGTGTGCATCTGGCCCTTGAGGTTCTCAAACAGCATTCCTGCGACCAGGGGTCTGCAAATCTGTAAGGCCATTCACTCCATCCTTCCCCTGAAGACCCCACCATTTCCCAGGTGTGGGAGCTGAGCCAGCTGCCACTCAATTTGGGGCTACAGCCCCAAACATCAGACAGAGACACATGAGCCTGTGTATGCTACACTTAGACTGATCTCTCTAGCTGCAGGATGTTCTTGGGAGAAAAAGGACTGCAGCTGCAAAGGCCACATGCGAGCCAGTGACAACAGCTGGCCAGACAGGTCTGGGCTCTATCTGGTTGGTCAAGGCCCTATGCCAGGCCAGAAGCTTCTGCAGGACAAGCTGAAGGGACCTGGGTGGCAGGAACTCACCTTGCCATTGCGGCTGTGTACCCTGAAGGCCATGCTGGGGGACATGAGCAGAAGCAGCGACTCCTGCTCAGACAGCTTCTTCTTCAGCCTCTCCATGGCCTTGCTGCCCTTGTTTGCCCTCTGTGGGGAGAGGACAGAGTCTTGCCTTTCCATTTCAGGACTGGTTCCACTTGTTCCTACTTGACTGGTCGCTACCATCCTCACTCTGAGCCTGCAGAGGTTGGGGATCCCATCTGTTTGCTCCACACAGTCTAGTCCTAGGCAAGTCATTGCAGGTGGCCTTCTGAGGTCACGAACAACCTTTCCTTTGGGTCAAGGCCTGGCAGAGGCTGCAGGACATGCTCAATAAACCCTTCTTGAAGGAGTTAGTCTCTCCTTTTATAAGGTTGGAGGGGAGAGACCTTTACAGATGTCTTTGCCTTCAATTTTTTCAAACACAATGTCTAGGGGGTCTCTGTAACCTAGGGGCCACTCAACCTCTCCCTGACTGGAGTGTATTTCACCATCAGGTCCCTGTCTTTGTGGGGGTGCCAGTCAGTCTGGACAAACGTCACCAGGATCTGAATGGGAAAAGCCTCCCTATCCTAGAACCATGTGGATGCTTCCTGGAGCCCCTACACTCTGGGAAAAGGAGACCATGTTGCTCCTCATGAAGTAGGGCTCTGACCCTAAGCCCCAAAAGAAGGGTACAATGTGGATAATGCGCAGCAGTCAATAGGGTTCAACAGCCCCTGAGGTCACAGCAATGGTTCTCCTTCTGCTTGGGGACATTACCATGGAGGCCACAGTTCCACCTAGACAAATAACCTAATATTCAGACTTGGATATTCCTGTCTGGAACTGCTGAGCTCTCTGTATGCTCCTAGATGTGTCAGGTTTGTGGTGAAACAGGCTGGGCAGGGGAGGACTCCTGTCTTTCTGTGTCCACCTCCGTCAGGCATCCTTCGACTGAGGTCCAACCTTCTAGGGACCTACCTTGTCCACGGCCAATGTAAGCCACCTCCCCTGGCCAGGGCTAGGCCTAGATTTAAGAGGCTCATCCTCACTATCTCCACATCTTCTAAACCTCTCTGGAAAGAACCAGGAGGCTGCAGTGCAGAAGAGCTGGAGCGGCTACACTGCCCACAGTGTACACCGCTCACTGCCCGAGACTCGCCCCTCCCCCAATCGTGACAGCTGACAACTCTCCAGCCCCATTTCTTGGACTACTCAATCCCTTTATGACCTGAGTGTAACTTTTCCCTCCGTGATTCAGCATTTCATCTATGAAGTAAGACCACTCAGCATGGACTGCTGCCGGCATTAGAAGAGTGCACAGAGACGGCTTGAGCTGGTGGCCAGAGGGAACTGGAAGGCATCTCTCTCACCCAGCAGACTGGGCTCCCTGGTTTCCCACCATTTCTTCTTCTTCTTCTCTTTTTTTGGGGGAGGGGGTTGCTAGGGATTGAACTCAGGGCCTTGTGCTTGCTAGATTCACTGTTTCTTCTGAAGGGACCATTTAGCACTGTCTTTTAACCTGAAGCAACCCACACTCTTTTTCTCTGCAATGGCTAGTTGACACATGTGCTCTCGGCCCAACTCTTCATTCCTACTCTGCATGACCTGGAGACGAGAGCTGCCCTCCCAACACACTGTGCCCTCCCCGTCCAGGCTCTGTAAGTTATAATCTTTGAAGTTATTTTGTATGTACTCAATTTGCACTTTCCAGCAGAAGAACTAGGGGCTACCCCATGGCAGGTTTTCCCTGGGATACTAGGGAAAACCCATGGACAGCCTCTCAGGGTCACAGTAATGGTCAGGCAGGAGTAAAGTGGACACAGGTCAAGTAAGAGGCCCAAGGGCATCTGCCATATAAACATGTTTTCCATGGGAGGTTTTTCTGGTCACAGATCTGATGACTGGGCATAGACCATCTGTCTGGTAAAAGAAGTATCCCATGAAAGGCACAATGACTGCCCTGGGCCAGAAGCCCTCTACCTCCCATCAGGGTGAGGTTGTTAGTGACTCTGCTATGGGAACCCCAGTTTAGCCATGGGCTCTTGAAACAACCAAGCTGTGACCAGATGCCCAGTACTTCAACTGCTGAGAGCTCGTGGGGTCCTCAGCAGGTCTCAGAGACTGACTGTGGATCAGACGCCCAGTGGAGAGAAAATCCATTGGTCAACATGTGAGCGACTGCTGCCGCTCAAGCCACGGAGCCATGGCCCTCACTCCCTCCAGCTGGCCGCACCTTCTCTCTCTGGATGTCACTCTTGATCTGGGAGATCTTTATCTTCAAGGCATCCAGCTCCTCATCTGGCACCAAGGGAATAGTGGGCGCTGCCTCTGACTCGTCTACCATCTGGAAGCTGAGATCCGTGAGTGGAATGTACCATTTGCAGTCATACTGCTGGGTTTTACTGTGTGGGAGAAAGGAGAATGTTAATACACTGACCACCTTCCTTTGTTACTCTCATTGCTTCTAGGACTGGAGAACCCTAGGGCCATGGCTGTGCAGTCACCTGATCAAAAACCCAGCACATATTCCATGTGACAGGTTGGGATATGGCTGTGAGCAGATGCCGGTGGCCCCAGCCTCAGTGACTTCTGGACATGTTCTCCACACACATGACCTCAGGTCCCACGACATCTGAGGAGCCTTGATCTCATTTATTCTAGGCTCCTCCTAATGTAAGTGGCCCATGTGGGAGCACAGCAAGACCACCCAATGACAGCACAGGACTGAAGTCCCGAGCTGCAGCGTTTGAGGGGCTGTGGATCTGCTGATACAATCTCGTCACTTGACAGATACAGAATGGAGGTTGTCTTCCGAGCTGACTGATTAAATCCACCCAGCACAAGAACAGCAGATGGCAGACAGGTACCTAGTTCTGGTCCTTCCCAATGTGACCCTCTTTGCTCCATCCCAACCTTGTACGACCTGGGATAATCTGATGGCAGTGGGTGGGGCCCTGGCTCTGCAGGTCTATGCTGAAAGTACCTCAGAAGCCATCACCAGGCTCAGGGGAGGGCTGGTCGTACCCTCTGCACATGCAGCCTGCACCAGCTCCTGCAACCCCGACCTTATACTCACTCTTTGCAGGTGATTTAGAACGAAAATTTTCTTCCAATCACACATGAAGTCATGGTCAGGTATACCCCTCAAACCTGAGTCAGGCCCTGCCCCATGTCGTTTCCAGGTTGTTGGTGACAGCCTTGACCCTGATCCTGACATCACGTCCAGGAGCAAACAGGATGTAAAGAGAAGGGCCTTGCCACAGTGTTACTCATGTGCCCCAGCGAGATCCTCCCCTCCTCGAGCACCGGAATGGGGTCACTGTCTGGGTGGGATGGGAGCCCCACTGTCACTCACCCTCCACTCTGCTTCTTGAGCTTGGTGCAGAGGAGCAGGTCAGTAAACAGGAAGACGTGGCGCAGCTTGCGGGCCCCCTCCACCAGCTCCACCATGAAGCTGTCCTTCAGCAGCTGCCGGTGCTGTGGGCAGAGCAGGAGGGCTTGAGTCAGGGCCAGCCTGGGTTGGATGGGTGGGATGTGCTGGGCCTCTCAGTCCAGCAGGAGTAAGTTGACCTTCTGGAGATATTCTCCCCCTGGGGAGATTTCACTCCCTGCATATCCAACCTCCAAAATGTTCCATCCATCTCACTGGCCTGCTAACAGATGGGGTTTATGCACACCTGTCTTTGTTCAACAAACATTTCTGACTCTCTTCTGTGTGCTGTGGAAGAGGGTCAAAGGATAGGAAGTAATGATAGCCACGGGCCTGGAGATCAGGAAAGGGCACACAGAGTCAAGCGAAAGACCTTCTGTGAGGTCAAATGATAGGAAAACCTTTAAACAGGGCAGCTAGAATTAGGCATGATGCCGCATGCTTGTAACTCAGCACTCTGGGAGCCTGAGGCAGCCGGATCACAAGTTTGAGCGCAGCCTGGGCAACTTAGGAACTTAGTGAGCCCATTTCAAAACAAAAAATGAGAAAGGGCTGGGGATGTAACTCATTGTGAAGGCCCTGGGTTTAATCCCCAGTAGTGCAGGAAAAAAAGTGAGAAGGGGTATGCCAGTGCCACTCAGAGATGGTGGCCTGAAACCCAGTAGAGGCAGGAGGCCAGCCATGGAAAGGAGGGGATAGTCCCATCAAGGGACCATCATCAGCATGGGCCTCAGAGCAGGGAGAGGTCAGCATTTGGGCTATAAATGGGGTAGTATGTCAGCGGGAAGGTGACCAGCCCAGGAACTCTCTAAGACAGGGCAGTACAGAGGCCATAACAAGGGGCCAGGCCTGGTTCTGAGGGCTGTGAGAAGCTGGGAGACCTCACGTTTCAGTTCTCCCGACCAGGTAGGATAGGCATGGTCCTGAGTAGCTGGTCACAGCTCCTAACACCTGTGGCCTGAGTCAACACGGAGTACAGGCGGGTGGGACAGGGCGGGCAACACAGAGTGGACAAACCTAGAACAAGCAGGAGACAGGAGACACGGGCTCCCAGCTAGGCTGAGCCTTTCTGTACTTTGGTACTTCAGCCTAAAGCCAAGTGACAGTCTTTCTTGCCCACAAAGACCAAGGGGTTGCTAAGCAGGTGAATGGAGGTAACCTGTCAATTCATCTAACAGTGGCGCGTACCTCCTAGGAGTCGGGTATGGTGCCATGCCAAGGGTGTGGAGGTAGGAGCGGCCAGCACCATAATCAGTCCTCAGTGCATGCACCATGTGCTGCGTACAAACACTGCCTAAACTATCTGATTTGAGCTCCATAATGTACTGTAGAAAGGTCTTTATACCCATTTCACAGACAAGGAAACTGAGCTTCAGAGCAGATCGCCATCCATTCCAGGCAACACAGTGAGCATCAGTGACACTCCCTGGTCTCTGCTCTCAGAGGCCCACAAGACTGGGAGAGGCTTCAGGTGGGGGCAACCCCGCTCCGTGCTGTGATGACCAGGAAGAGCTTGAAGGTCAGGACATACGACAGAGACCACGAAAACTCAGTGTTTCCCCAGCAAGTGGCACACCCGTCCCCATTCAGAGAGGCAGGAAGGCCCCATACTCTCACTATGGCGGAGCTGGGCTGGACTGGGGGCGTAGGATGCCCGGTTCCACTGCCGCCCGCAGCTACTGCCCCTGGGGTTCCCTGACTGTGCAGGAGCTGAGGGCAGATGCAGTTTGGGCAGGGACCCTCAACACCCCAGGCGCGGAGGCCACAGGTCACCAGCCCAGGCAGCTCGGCTCATTGTGGCCGGTTGGCTGCCAGTACCAAATGGCTGATGCTTTTATGTGGGAGCTGCCGGTGCCCACGAGTGGAAGGGCAGGAAGGCTGCCAGCCTTCCGAGGCCGTGATTCAGCACTCACCCACACCCCTCCCACTTGAGAGGGCAGACGGTCAGCTGAGGAAATTGCACCTGGGGACATGCAGTGCTGTGGAGCAAAGCCCAGAGACCCCAGGGACACCGGCTGCTGGGTCTGTAGCGGGAAGACGTCATTCTTTAAGGAATGACTACACAGCTGTCCCCTCAGCAGGGACACAGAAGAGAGTTCCACAGCCCAAGAAAACAGGACCAAGGGAACTTCTGACCAGGAGGCAGGAATTTGTTTTCTATACAAAGGGATTGCGCTTCTTGTAGCAACCAGCAGAGGGCACCCTAAGCTCAGCTCAGAAGCTGTGAGTCAGAATGCCCCAGCACTCACTGCTCCCCAACCTTGCAGGCCGAGGGGGTGCCGAGGGACAGACTGAGTCCAATTCTAGATTATATACCATGACAGTTACCCAACCCCTCCCCATCCCTTATTTTTGTACCAACCCCCATCTTTGTAAGACAAGCCACAAAGCCAGGGTGCCTCAGTGATTTTCAGCTAGCCCCACCACTACACAAGGGGCACTGCAGGAGTGTGTGACTCAGTGCATGTCACAAACAGGCCCCTCCGGACTTGGGTGATGGACAAGTGGTGTCTGCAGGTCTATCACCATGACCTTCTCCCAATACCGGAGCTGCTCTCTTCAAAGTGGATCAGGCTTCTGAATCCTAGCCCATGTGGCAACAAGCAGATTAGTCCATACAGAAATGTCCAGCGATGGGAAGAAGGGGTCTCCAGCCCTGAGACAGCAGTGTGGGTCCCAACCAGACACTGGCCAAGCCAGAAAGGAGGCTGGACTCCAGCACAGGGCTGGAATCAAGGAGTGAATGGGAAGAACAAGGCACAAAGAGGGGAAGGGCAAAGGGGGAGGAGGCAAGGTTGGTTCCATAGGACTTCCCAGGCCTGGGGCAGCTTCTCAAGGCTGGCGGTCCTGCTTTGTCCCACACTCTAGGACCCCTGGCCCTTGGGTAGATGCCTCCTCGCTGGCTCAGGAGGTTGGCAAGGAATAGGCCTGGGGGTCAGCCCTGCTGGAAGCACAATGTTGGCAGGGAGGAGTAGGCTGAAACAACACGTAAGTAAACACCCACAGAGCTGCAACAGAGCCACAGCAGTACAGCCATGTTTTGGGAAAGAGGAGAGAAAGGCCCAGGACAGATAACCCAGGGAGGAGGGACGAAGGTGGTAACAAGGAAGGACTGAGAAGAGGCAGCGATGAAGACACAACAGTGACCTGGCAGGAGGCCGTGCAAGGCGCTGGCCTGCCTCTCTGACCAGGCAGGGAGAGGCTCCCAGACTGCAAATTCATCATCGGGGCCACTTCCTCCATGCTGTCTCCAGGACCTGGGCTCCTGTGGGGACGCTGGTCACCCAACCCTATGGCACCAGTGACAAGGAGGCCCATGCAGCTTTGGTCTGCCTGCTTGTAAGATATCCATCTCAGCCTGGGAGTGCAGGACACTCAGCCTTAGAATGGTACTGCCTCCCAGCCCTGGTCAAGTTCTCCAGGAAATGAGGGCTAAGGGTGAGGTTGGATCACCCAAGTTGGCATGAGGTCTCATGGACTTAAAGAACTCGAATCTGACCCACTTGAATCTCACCCAAAGCAAACAGCCCCAGGTGGAGTTGACAGAGAGGGCTCTGCTTCTGAGAGCCCGAGGAGCAGCAACTCAGCAGATGCAGCTTAAGAGGAATGCAGGAGCCATGTGTATGACACAAGAGAGTAGAAGGGGGGCTGCGTGTCCCTGTGTCCCCTTGAGTATCAGTGTCTCTATTGGTGTGCGGGTTCCAGCTTCTTTATGTGTGCATGTCCCCATGTGTCTTCCCATGGCGCATGTGCCTCCGAGTAGGTGGGTGTGTCCCCTGTATTGTGGTACAGAGCGGTGGGAAGGAAGTCACCAGGTGGCAAGGCAAAACTCCCTCTGGGAGCGCCCTTCATCCCCACTCCAGGTGGGAAACACCAACTGGAAGGGACACCACCGTCTTTTCAAACAACTGATAACATCAGTTGGCCACAGTCCCCAGGGAGTGAAGAGGGTCCACACTGTCCCCATCTTCACTGCTGGCAGTTGCCCTTCTCTTTCTCCTTGACAGCGTCAGCTCAGCTACTTCATTTCTCTGAGCCTTGGTTTCCTTTAAAAATAAGCCAAGGAGGAAAAAGACCTGTCTGGTGGCATTTTTTTGAGGATTAAAGGAAACAGTGCAGCTAAAGGGCCTCATAGGGGCTATCCGGTGCCATTTGCCAAGGCCTTTGTGGGTGCAGGCACCATGTTCAAAGCTTATTCATCATGCCGTCTGTTCCTCACAATATCCCTGAGGAAGGCACTGAGGCCGAGCAAAGTTACATCACGTGTCCACAGTCCTCTGACGAGGAGGTAGCCTCAGCTGCCAGGGCTCGGAAGCAGAGGACATGTCTGTCCTAAATGCTCTTCCCTAGGCTGGCTGGCTCCTCCAGCTGTCACCAGGGCAACGATGCACCCTGGCCCAGGTACAGCCCAGGCCATGGCCCACCCAAGGCCTGCCTCAGAAGACCAATTTGGAAGAAGCAGAGTTACAGGCTGAATGTCTACGACCCCCACTCCTGTTCATGTACTGAAGCTCTAACCCCCAATTTGAAGGTTTTTAGCAGTGGGGTCTTTGAGGAATAATCAGGTTTAGAAGAGGTCATGCCGGGAGGACTCTCATGATGGGATTAGTATCCCTGTAAAAACGGAGATTGAACTTTTTTTTCTCTCCAAGTGTAAGCACTCAGGAAAGGCCATTGAGGACAGTGAGAAGCCAGCTCTCTCTGCTCCAGGAAGAAAATCCTCATCAGACCCTGACCATCCTGGCCCCCTGACCTCAGATTTCCAGTGTCTGGTGCTGAGACAGATAACTGTTATTCAGCTAGCCATGGTGGTATCTGCCTGCAGTCTCAGCTACTTGGGAGGCTGAGGCAGGAGGATCACTTGAGCTCATACATTTGGGGCTGGTCTGGGTTATTAAATCTCAGTTGGTGGTACTTGGTTAGAGCAACCAGGACTACAGCACACACCAGGAAGACAGAGATTACAGCACTACAAGGTCAGTGGAAAAATCTCCTTAGGTCTAGGAACTGCAGTTTGATCATAAACAAATCAGCAGGGCTTTGACAGGTGGGACTAGGAAAAGTCACCAGTGACAGCCCAGGTGGAGGTGGGGAGATGCAGCAGAGGCAAAGGGATGAGGTGTGGACCAAAATGGAGGTGTCAGCTGCTGGCTAAGAGTGGGCCTTGGCATTGCTCCAAGCATGGGCTGAATTTGGCAGGTTCTGGCCCTGGAAGAGACCAGCCCTCACTCCCACACCTCCAAAGCAAGCCCTAGACCCAGAGAGGGCTGAGTAAGCTTTGGCTGTGCAATGCCTCTGCGGACTCCAGGCACAAGGTCCCCAGCAAAGCATCTGTGTAGCCAAGCATAAAGCCAAAGGTTCTGCCCATCTGTCCTCCCTCTTGTCTGTTCTCTGGCTCCCTGACACTTGGCTGACTGATGTCCCTGCAGAACAAACTCCTATTCCCTGACCCCCAGAGAGCCTCTCGGGGTTAATTCCAGCCCAGATTATCTATGCCCTGAGTAACACAAGACAATCTGTCACCAGAGATGCCCCAAAAAGGACAGGAACCTGCTAGGTGGAGGGTGGACAGGGGCCTGGAAGGTCCAGTGCCAATTTCTAGCAATAACAAAGGTAGTGGCAGTTCATGTTTGCTGAGTACTTTCTAGATGCCAGGCCCTGTGTGGAGACATCACTACCTGAAACATATCATTTTACTCCATGGAACTGTCCTATGTGGCAGGTTCCAACTCCACCACTTCAGAAAAAGGACAGCTGAGAGAGGCAAGTAATATGCCTGTGTTCCTGGAAAGAATCAGAACCTGGGCCCAACAAGCCAAGAATACAAGCTCTTGTTTGCAAAAATTTATGAAGGGTGAAGAAAAAGCCCTAGACCTTCACATGGGGATTCATCTTGACCTTCCAGCCTTTGATGTCTCTCAAGGCTTCTTATGCTCCCTTCTTCTTCTTATTTGGGAGAGAAGAGCGCGGGGGATCGAGCTCAGGGCCTTGCGCTTGCTAGGCAAGTGCTCTACCACTTGAGCTAAATCCTCAACTCCCGCTTTTTTCGAGTCAGGGTCTTGCTATGTATTCTAGGCTGGCCTTGAACTATGCAGCCCAGGTTGGCCTCAAACTTGTGACTATCCTCCTGTCCTCCCAAGTGCTGGGATTACAGGAGAGTGCCACCATACCCGGCTTGCTTTGGCTTCTTACCAGAGACGTGGGAGGCAGAGCTCACTAGTCCCTGGTCTCCTGATTTGACTGTTTTCTTTACAGAGGCGAGGGGAGAGGTGTGCTGGAGACTGAATACAAGGCCTCATGTGTTCTACCTCCCCCAAGCTCCGGGTCTCCTATCTTGCAGTCTAGAAGGTGAGAAAGTGAGTATGGCCTCTCCAACTGTTTTTTTTTTTTTTAAGTGCTGGAGAGCAAACCCAGGGCCTTTCACATGCTAGGCAAACACTCTACCATTGAGCTGCACTACCAGCCCCTGGCTCTTTTTAATCACTACTGAAAAGGCCTATGTTCTCCCTCGCCTGAGCACCAGCACCTCTTAGCCTCAGCCTGCACCAGCAGCATTCCCTCAGGCCTTCCTACAGCATCTGTTCAGATCACTGTTTACATTTTTCCTCTGGGATCCCAGAGCAGCACACAGTGTGGAGCTCAGAGCAGACAGACAGGCAACCACATGGGGGAAATTACCTAGCAGTGGGGATCTGGTTAGCTAACTGTGAAGTCAATTCAGCTAGACAAATGAGCACCCACCCACTAGCCCACAGGACCTGGGCCTGGAATGAAAATGTGTCTGTAAGATCCTTTGATCTGAGGCTGAGGAGAGCATTCTCCTAGGCAGCACCTGCTGCTCACAGCTCTCGGGTGTGCCAGGGTGGCCACTCTTCAGAATTTGTAATGCTGGGAGCTACCTGTAATGCTGCCCAGTCATTTCCATAAATGGTATAGCCCTGGAGTAAGGGAACTTGGCTAAAAAGGATAACAAGATTATAGAAGCCACACTCAGGGTCAGGGGCTAAGGCTACTGGTCCTGCACAGAGCTCACCCGTGGGTCTTTCTTGGGTGCCCTGACTTACCCATCTAAGCTGGAAGTAACAGGCCACCTCCCAGGAGGCTGGGCACTGACTGTGAGGACACTTTCAAACACCAAGGCTGGCAGAGGCACCTTCCCTCTCTCTACCAAACTGCCAGGGAAGCTAGAAATGGAACCCCCTACCCCCAACATGCTCCCAGCAGAAGCAGGGGATGGGGTTCCTCCGGCCAGGCCCTGACATGCATAGGGCACCAGGCTCAAAGGGTTACAACCTCTTCCTTGCGACTCCATGGACTTCCAAGTAGTGCAAGAGATAAGAACAGGGACAGACAAGCCCTGTTGGTTCATGATGGGGGAAGGGAACCAAAATGTAATGCCCTGGGGACGCACACAGGTGGACGAAGACACCTGCCTTCATATTCTGGCTTGTGATTATTTAGTGGCTGTGTGACCACAGGCAGGTCATTCAACCTCTCTGAGCCAGTTTCCTCACTTGTAAAAAGGGAAAAGGCCTCTGACTTCAGGGAGTCATCATGAGAAGACAAGAAGCACAGCTCCTTTTTCGTTCTGGGAACTGGCTACTCAGTGTCATTTACCAAACTGAGAGCTGGGCATAAAATGGAAAAAGTAGGTATTTCCAAAGCTCAACCCCTCCCTAGCTGCTAATTCTAACAGGAAGCTGCCTGAAGGCCTACTCTCTGCCTCCACGCAGGGGGCCTGTGTAGAATTCTTTCCAGGCTGGTGATATGGAGAATTCTTTCCAGGCTGGTTCAACTCCTCCAACAAAAGGTGCTCATGTGAGGAGGCCCTCAGCCCTTGCTTTCATACTGTCCTTCACGGGTCATGAATCCTTCCAGTCCCACAACAACACAGTGGAGGGATCACAGGCCCAAGTCACTCAGACTTGGACAGCATGGGTATTCAGAGGGAAAAAAGGTGTGCCCAAGTCAATACCATAGGTAAGCAGTGAATAAAGATCAAGCCTGGGTTGCAGGATTGCTCGTCTGGCATAATTTCTATTGCATCCAGGACTAAACACCTGTTGGGCATCCTAGAAGGATACTGAGCCCAGGTTTTGAGGGTAAAATTGATTAGCAATATCTGCTCCTGTCATGGCTGGGGATGGAGGCATGAGTGCAAGCACCCCAGCCTAGTCTCCATTGAGCCTCTGACTGTAACTGGCACAGATGGATGGACAGCTCTGAATGAAGGGGTGCAATACAGGATCACAGGCTTTCCGAGTTCACCAGGCCTTCTCACCCTTTTGCAGATGAGGTATTTGAGTGATCTCTGCTCAATGAGAAATGGCCCTTCAGAACTAGGTGCTAGGAAGGATTCAGATAAAGGCTCCTGCCCTCACGAAGTAACTGGCTCCTGAATACTTCCTGCTCAGTCATCCCAAGACCCTGGCCATGGCAGCCCAGAATCAGGCTTGTAAGGACAGATGCAGAAACGAGCGCCTGGCTGCCAGCTCCCAGGCAACATCTCAGTTCTCTGAGGCAGCTGATTCTGATGATCTGAACATTTCTCTCCAGGGATCCCAATGGCTGTCAGACATACCAGGAGCAGACTTGGCACCATATCAAGGGCCAAGGGGAAAGAAGATTCATGTATTTGCTGCCCAGGATATCAGAACTCTCATAAAGGAACGGCTGCCAGAAGAAAAAAGCAGAAGTCCCAAGAAAGAAAGACAAGCCCAGCAGGAACCCAACAAGTACACTGGATTAGCAGACACAAATCCAACATCCAGTTAGATCTGGACTGCCAAGGAAAGCTACAAGATTTGCTCTCTTCCGGTGGCCCTGGTCCAGGGGTGAGACCCACAGGCAGGGCCCACTGTTACTTTTCTTCTAGACACGATCTAGATTAAGATCTGACCCCTACCTCTGCCAGGTTTGGCCATTGGATAAGTAGAGCCCCTGACCTGCTTGATGTCTTCCTTGGGGAGGGGCTAGGGACCCACTTCTGCCTTCAGTGGGCTCAGCAATGGCTGAGCAGCTGACACAGAAGCTAGGACTGCTGCCACGTGTGGCACTTTCCATAAATCATGCCCTCCCTGTTGAGGACCCAGCTTACCCAGGGAGGTGAGGTGGCGTTCCCACCCGCTCTAAGAATGAGGAACAGATGCTGAAGGGAGAAGCCCTGAGCTTCCAGTTGCCCAAGGGGGTCAGTCTTCATGATCCCGAGATGAGACCCGGGTCTGGCTTGTTCCAGGGCTGAAGAGTGGAGGAACCAGCCCCTCCTCCTCTCAGACCTTCCAGAGCCAGGTCCACCAGGAAAGAGAAATTTGACTACACCCCTCACTCAGGACCAACCTGATTAGACTGCGAGCATGTGGTGCTTTAAGCTCAGCACATGGGGTACCACTTTCCAGAGACTTGTGCCCCTCATTCCAGAGAGGTGTGTAAAGGACATGGCTGACAGCAGCCTGCCCCCATCACTGCAGAGTGAGAGAAGGTAAAAAGCGTCCATGGACTGTGCAAGCCAGCACTGGTGGTACAGAACAGAATGGTTCCCAGAGGCAGCTACACTCAGGGTCATGCCCTGCCTGGTTCCTGTCCCTGCACAAAGTCCTGGAGGCTGAAGATCAGCTCCCAGTGACATAGGATGCTCACATTGGATGCCAGCTCTCCAGCCTACATGCCTCAGTTGTCCTCACCAAACACTGCCCAGCTGAAAAGGCATCTGCCTAGCAACAGAGTGGACCCCTTCCAGGAAGGGTCAGGGGTGGCAAGGACGCAGGCCAATCCTGCTTACTGATGACATTTAAGAAGAGAATGACTCCAAGTGGCTGCCAGAGAGGGGGAAAGAGGGAGAAAGGACAAGCTTTCAGACTGAAGACATCAAGTTCTTCAGCTATTCTTATGTGATGGATACAAACCATGGAGCCCTCCCTTTCTTCCAGTTTAAATCCTTAAATCTGGTGTTAACAATTTTCTAGTGAAGAGATTTATTCTTTGGTGCTAGGGATCGAACCCTGAACCTTGCACATACTGAGTGACTGCTCTGCCACTAAGCCAAATCCAGTTTTTAAGTGAAAGAACACCTGGGAGGAAGTAGGCATGATAAAATGCCATGTTCTTACTCACTGGTCTACTCAGGTGGGGACCAGGAGCTGGCAGGAATACGAGGGGAATAAAAACAATGCTCTGGATGTAAAGGGAAATGGAAAGGGAGGGGAAGAGGTGGGCCAAGGACGGGATGATGACAGTGCCGCCTGGCAGGCACAGGGTGTGGGGATCACCCCTGCAGCTTCACCCCAATCTCTCGCGTACAGGACTGGGCACCCAACAGGGAGTCCAGGTCTGAGAGTGAGGGTGCAACTGTATCCCCCAGCCACACTCACCTCTCCCTTCTTCACTGTCATGGACTGCCGGCGGGGCGTGATCTCCTCGTTGATGCTGGACAGGAAGTTCTGTGAGATGCGGAGGGCATCCTGCAGCAAGGGATGGTCAGGATGGCTGGAGGGAGTGTGCTTTAGCAAGTCCTGCCTCAGACGGAAAAACTCTGAGTTAGAGAGCTGGACTCACACAGACCACTGTGTAACATGTGCGCGCGCGTGCACGTGCACACGCACACGCACACACACAGTATAACTCAGAGCTGCTGGCTCCCCGAGTATCGCCACCACTGACTTCCAAGGGTCTGGGCTTTGAGGACAGTACTTGTGTGATTACCACTTCAGAAGCAAATGGTCTCAACTGACAAGTCTACACCTTTGCACAGTTAAGAGAGGCTCCACTACAGGAGTGTAGGCCAGGGTTTCTGGACCTTGATGCTGGTGACACTTGGGTTGGATGATTCTTTGTTATGGGGGAGTAAGGTGTGGGATGTTTAGCACCATCCCTGGCCTCTATGCACTAGATGTCAGTAGCAGTAGACATTGCTGCCCATGCCCTTGGAGGCAGGATTGGTCGCCTACAACCATTGGCCTGTACAAGGTCAGGAGAAAGCTCCTGGTCTCCTTCGCCTCTGCTTTTTTTAATGAGACTCTAGGCCTTTTCTGAATCCAGATGAGAATAGACACCTTCTCTACTAGGTACACAAGTCATTCCTGTTTGAGGTCAGCAGCTCCCTGGTTCAGAGAAACAAACCTCTATGATATGATGTTAAATGGAAAGGCGTGTGGAACACGTGCAATGTGACACTTATGTAATTAAAAAAGAAGTTCACGTATGCTAGGCCATGCACCCAGAATCCTTGTGGTGAAACTCCTTATGGGAAGGAAGCAGGAAGGGAAATGGAAACATCACACACTTCTGTGAACTGGTTCTAAATCTTAAAAAGCATGTATGTAAATACACACAGTATTAATAGGCTCTCCCAGACAGCAGTACTAGGGTTATTTTTGTTTTCTGGTTGTTTCTCTTTTGCGAAGACCTGTTTAGTGACTCCCCATGAGGTGGGATCTCCCACTGCACTTGCCCTGGGAGGCAGTGGTCTGACCCATGCCCTGGCACACCAGCCATCCGAGTCCCTACCCTATTTACCTTGGAGCCGCAGCCTAACGCACTTCACTGCCACAAAGCTTCCCCATCTTGAGGCCCTGCCTGTGTGAGACAGGACGCTCCCTCCCTGTCTGTCATAGCAGAACACCTGCAGAGCCTCATTCTGTGCCTCAAACACCCCACACTACGAGGCCTTGCATCTCTCTGCCTCCTCCATAAAAGTATGTGGCAGAGGAAGTGGCACAGGTGACAGGTGGGCAGAAGATCAGTGTTTGCCCCAGGACAGGAAAAGCCAAGGGCCCCAGGGAAGAAGGGCCTGCCTGACTGGGCCTGAGGACAGGGAGAGTGCCCTGGCCACCTTCGGCGGCAGCTGCCGTGCCCTGGGATGCGACTCACGTGAAGGACCAGTGTGCTTCTCGTCACCCGGTCCACTGGCTTGTAGAGCAGGGCTGTGGAAAGACAGGCAAAGTGAGAGATGACTGCCCTGGGAGAAAGCAGAACATGTGCTGGCCAGCTGGCAATGCAAGGTTGGGGGCTGCAGCGCAGAGGCAGCCCCAACCTCCACAGGTCCCCCACCCCTCTGCACAGTGAGGAGGACAAATCTAGAACATCACCTGCCACGCTCTGAGCTTAAATCCAAGACATTAAAAACCAAGCGCAGAGCTGCTGGTCAGGCCTGAGCCTCACATCTTACTCTGTAACCATCACAGAGAAGGCTCAGTGTGGATGCCCCTGCCACCTGTGGTTGAGGAAGAAGGGATGCCAAGGGCCTGATCTTGGCTGGAGATCCTCTCTCCACCCTGGGGGTGGCTGGTACCCCAGGAGCAGATTAGCGTACTGTTCTTAGGGTCCATCTGTGTCCATCACTGGATGTTTTGCAGCCTGATTCTGAAAATGGCAGAGGCCAATTCAGATGCTGACACACCTGTCGGTCTGACAGGTGCTCTGGGATGAGAACTGGCCCAGGCACACGCTGGCTCCAGCAGTATAGGAGGAATGGCCAGCCTTGGCCACTTGTGCTTTGACACAATGCTGAGCACAATCCACCACGGGACTAGACACTTAGGTGTGATCTGACACACGTCAGGTACATTTTTGCACATGACTCCTATGACCAGTTGGGCATTCATTGCTCTCTCCATTTTACAGATAGGGAAACTGAGTCTTAGAGCAGGGCTGGGGGTAAGCTCTGAGGACTGGAACCATATCCACTGTCCTCTGTGAGCGAGCATAGCTATTCACACCATCCTAACAATCCAAGGTAAGAAGTGACTTATTCCTGATACTGTTTTTTGATCAGTGTACAGAGGCTAAATTTAACCCCTGCCCAGCTACCGAGAACTTGTGTTCTTTACCCACTTTATGTTCCATACCCACCCAGTCATCTGCTACCATTTGAATGTGTCCCTCAAATTTCATGTGTTGGAAATTTAAACTCCAAAATTACACGGTATCGGGACCTTTGGGACATGACTGGATAAGGAGGGCTCTACGTTTATAAACGGATTCAAGGACTAAGGGGTTATGGAGGGAATTATCACAGCAAACTGTCTCTGGCACATTGCTTCTGTCGCACATGTGATGTCCTGCACTGCCCTGGCAGACAGCCCCACTAGTAAGACCCTCACTGGCTGCAGCTGCCTGATCCTCATCTTTTCAACCTTCGGAACTGTCAGTCAAATAAGCCTTTATTTCTTATAAATTACTCAGTGTATAGTATTCAGTTACAGCAACAGAAAATGGACTAATGCCTCACATGAAAGAGGGATGAATATGTAGTCCTTCTTATAGGACCACTGGGGATGACATATATGTATGTCTATATAAAAACACAGAGTGTTTATATCTGAACACTGAGAGCTCTCACTGCTTGCAGTAACAAACAGCACTTTCCTTCATACTTCTGCCATTCACTTCTATATGCAGGCAGGTCTCTGGATATAGCCAAGTGTAAAAATTTCAGTGAACACAGCAAAACCTAACTGGGACAGCTTTTAACTTTGAACACAAATATATATATATGAATATATATATATATGTATTTGTGTATGTGTGTGACAGAGAGACAGAGAGAGAGACACAGAGAGAGACAGAGAGAGAGAGGGAAAGAGAGAGAGAGTGAGGCTAGCCTCCAACCTGCAACCCTCCTCCCTCAGCCTTCTGAGCAGCTGGGACTACAGATGCAGGCAAATACGCCTGGCACGATGACACTTTTTTTCTCTTCTCTTCTCTTTAGCAGTACTGGGGTGTTGTGATTTGGATCTGAAATGTCCCTCAAAGCTCAGGCGCCAAAGGCTCGGTCCCCAGCCGACGGATGTCTGGGGAAGTGACTGGAACTGAGGGCCCCAGCTTCGAGCGGCTCCATCTGTGTGACAGCATGACCGGGAGGTGATGGACACAGGAGATGGGAGACAGGGCCTGGCTGAAGGGATGGGTCATGGAGGTGTGATTCTGGGAACTCTATCTGCTCACCAGCCCCTTTTTCTCTGGCTCTTTCTCTTGATTTCTGCTTCCCAGCTGCCATGATCCCCACACCCTTCAGCCATGAGGTTCGGCCTCACCTCAGGCCCCCAGCAAACAAAGCAGCTGAACGTGCCCAAAGCCTCTCAAACTGCAGGTCAAAACAAACCTTCCCTCCTGTAAGCTGTTCTTCTCAGGATTTGAACCCAGGACCTCGCAAATGCTAGACAACCACTCTACCACTAAGATACATCCCCAGTCCTTTTTATTTTTCATTTTCAGACAAGGTCTTGTTAAATTGCCCAGGGGCTGGCCTCAAACTTGTGGCCTTCCTGCCTCAGCCTCCTGAGTAGCTGGGACTGCAGACATGTGCAAGACATCTGACTCACAATCACATTTCAAATGCTGACAGTGTGTGGGTGCTGGCTAACTTCTACAATTTTTCCTGGTTGCCACTGTTTTTGTCAAAATGATCCTGACCACATTCTTCCCACCCTGCCATGTCCAGAGTTGCTCTTTCCTTATCCCTATTCTCACTATATGACGTCTACAGCAGGAAAGAAGCTGGGGGTAACCTAACTAAGTGCCATGTCTGCTTGTCTAGCAACATCTCTGCCGGCAGTGACCACCCCTACACTAAGGAACAAAGAGGGCTCTGCATGGAGGACTCACTTTCCAAAGAGTTCTTGGTTGTTAGATCCTTGGCATCCTTGTTGCTTCTGGCTCTCAGGTTCTGCAGAGAGAAAACCATGTGTTCACGCAGGACAACTGAAGTAGCTTTGACATGGCAGAGTTTCCTTTAGCAGAAAGCTCAGCCTGCTTTCCCCACAGAGAACTCCCACTGCAGCAAATCTTGGGGTGGGGGGTAGTCCGAGTTGCCAGATGAATACAAAGGCTGGACAGAGACCCACAGGCAAGCTGAGCATAAAGAATCCAGGCCTAGGATGCATCAGGTCACTCTGGACCTTAGCACCATGGACATCTGAAGCTGGAAACTCCCTGTCCTGAGTTGCTGCCCTCTGCACTTCAGGGTGCTGAGCAAGCACCCTTAGGCTCTATCTGTAGGTGCAATAGCGCCCCAGCTTCTTGTTATGAAACTAAAACTATCTCTAGGCATTGCCAGGTGTCCCTTAGGGACAAAACTGCCTCTGGTTAAGAAACTCTGACATGAAGAATCCTGCAAATAGAGGCAAACTGGTTTCTTGGAGCAGTTCAACAGCATGCAGGGAGCTAGTCATTCTGAACACTCTTCTTTGCTGACAAACAAAGCAGGGCAGGCCCACCACCTAGACTGACATTGGATTTCACTTTTACTCGCCCTCCTGAGCTGGGTGGAATTGTACAAATATACTTGTTGAAATGTGCAAATGTACTTGCCATGAAACAAGGTGCTAAGATTCCCAGGGTGAGAGCAGGGGTGGTTAGTGGACAGGCTGTGTTTTGACACGACTGCATCAAAGGCATCACTGACTTGGTTCAAAGTATCAAGACAAATGAGGGTAAAGAATCCCCATGTGTCTGAAATCATCTCTATGTGGCAGCTACAAGGAATCCTAGTACTGGCTGTCTGAACAAACGCATAACCCCCACTAAACAGATGGGGGCTCTGGGACTGCGCTCCCAACCACACGTGCTACAAAAAATTCCTGGGACCAAAAGATGGTGTCTTCCAGCTCACTGGGGCCAAAGCCCATTGTGCACGTTGGTGCCTTTTCTGAGGGTTTAATACCCTTTGAAGTGCCTGTTCCTCCCTACACCTGACTCAGCAATTCCTAAAGGGTGTGAGGGGGTGTGAAAAATGAAGGAGAGACTGCAGAAACCAGGTGCTGAGCTCACACAAGCCTGGGAAATGGCCCACACTCCCTGTGCCCTTGGACAGCACAAGGCACAAGCTCTGGGATATCTTGCCTCAAGGGGATTTAAGAGTTTGGTTTAACTCCACATTCCCTAAACTTTCTTGATTCTCCCTCCCCGGATCCCCCGGTGCTGGGGAGCAAACTCAGGGACTCAAGTATATTAGGTCAAAGGCTCTACCAAGCGCTACATCTCCAGTTCAATGGAAGCTCATTTCACCTACCTCTACTTATCATGTAGGGGTGAGTGACCACCCCAAAGAACCCAGTGTGGGAAACTCTGGTCTAACTGGACACTACCTCGCACCCATCTCCCAAGACTGGTCTTAGGAGAAGATGAAAAACCACTACTCTCCCCTGCCCTGGAATTGAGGGTGATCCTTAGCCCCATGCCTAAGCACTGATCTCCCCGACCCCCAGGACACGATCCCTCGCACCACCACATGGCCTGCTGCTTCCTCTTCCTTGAGCTTAATTTTACACTTTAGGCTGCTCTAAGTTTTTTTGGTTTTTATTTTTGTTTTTTTCCAAATTATGGCTGGAGAAACTATTCTGTCAGTACAAGAACAACTGGGGTTCACAGAGGGCCAGCTTCTGGCTGGCCTTGAGCTACTAGCCACTCCCTGCATGCTGGCCTTGACCTACACTCTCCACCCAAGCAGCTGGTGGAACCACGTGACACTCCCCCCAAGGTGACATCCCACCATAGTTTCCCCCTTCCTTAGTAGAAATCTGGCCAGGTGTGGTGGCCCATGCCTGTAACCCCAGCACTCCAGGGGCTGAGGCAGGAGGATCCTTTTGAGTTTGAGGCAATCCTGGACTGCACAGTGAGTTCAAGGCAAGCCTGAACTACACACGTAGCAAGACCCTGTCTCAAAACACAAAAACAAAACAAATAAAAAAAGAAACCCGTCCAGGTGGACTTGAATTTGGCCACTTAACTGTACTTGTTCAAGGATCAGATCTTTGATTTGTCGGGTCACTTAGAATTCTGGGCCAACATTTTCTCTGATAAGGGTGTAGGGGATTGCTACTTTAATGAAAAAGAAGAACAGAATGGACTGAACACTGTGGGGGAAATATGGCTGATAAGGAGGGAGGCACAGAGCTAGTGCAGACAGATCCTGTTACTGGTGGGGAGCTGGGCACCCCATGGGCTCAGGAAGAACAGCATGGCACAGGCTATCACTGTGGGAGAAAACCAGAGCCAGGAATCCTGAACCCCAGCCCCTATGCCAAATGATAAAATGGCACGAAGTCTCCCAGACAAAGCTCAGGTGTGACAATCAAGGTCTGTCTGCCAGTAAAAGACTGGGTCCACTCTGCGTTTCTTTCCATTTTTCTTTCTAACGCTGCCTTTCTTGCAGAGGTTTTTTTCCTTGTTTGGTGGGGGAAGGCAAGTCAGAAGTCAGGGCTCTGGGGAAGTGGGAGTCATGCAAAGGCAAGAGTGATGACAGACCCCGAGAGAGGAAAATGTTCCCCCAGTTGCAGTCAGCCTTGCAGACAAAGAATGCGGAAGGGTGAGAAGAACCCTTGTCTGGAGAAACAGAGACCCAGAGGTGCTTCTTGGCTCTGGTCCTGGCTTGGCCACCAGCCTCCTGGATGGCCTAGTCATCTCTGTACTTGAGGGACTCTTTTGAGAGTCCAGGTGCTAAGAAATTTCAGTTCTCTTGGGGCTAAATGCAAACAAGTAGACAGTGACCCCCAGACCTGAGTGGGATGGTTCTAACCAGGAGCTTTCTTCCCCACGAGGGGGTAGTGTTGTAGCAACCAAACCCTCAGTGCCTGGTAGCACTACTCACTGTTCCTAGCTCTCGAGGCTGCTGGTAGACTAGAGGGCAGAGCAGGACAACTTCTACCAGTCTTCGGTGACGAGGTGCAGTATCAGCCTCAGGACTTAATTCCATGAGAAGACATAGGGGCAGAACTGTACACACTACTCAATGCAGACAGATGGTGCAAGAGTGTATCAGGGAACACAGCCGCTGCTACAGTTTGAAAGTGTCCCCCAGAGTTCACTCGCTTACAGTCATGGCATTTGAAGATGGTGCCTTTGGGAGACGATCAGGATCAGATGAGGTCCTAAGGGTGGGGCCCCATGAGGGCACTACTGGCTTTGTAAGAGGAGGGAAAGAGACCCAAGCAGGCATGCCTGCACTATCCTACAATGGGATGCCTTCTGCCATGTTACCATGCAGCAAGAGGCCCTCACAGACAGAGGCCTACACACTGGGACTTTCCAACCTCCAGAACTGTGAGCTAAGTAAACTTCTATTCTTTGCTCTGTCTTGGGTATTCTGCTAATTGCAACATAAAATGGGCTAACACACCAGCTGACCCCTGAAATCAGTCCTGGGCCCTTGGGGAGGTAGGGGATTGGGGGGGGGCAATTTTTTTCTGCCTGGTTACAGCAACACTGCAGGCATGGGGCTGATGGAACAAACCCTGCGGCCTCTGGAATCAGAATCAGGATTCATGACGAGATCTTGTTTTGTGTATTTTGTCCTTCTAGGTTAGATTCTACCAACAACCAGCCTGCAGCCCACTGCAGGATGCGAGGAGCACGGGCAGGAGACAGAAGTGCTCCTGTCTGCACAATGTCAAGACATCTGTTACCTCAGAGATCTCTGCAAACTGAGCGTTGGCCTGGCAGCACTTCTCTGCCATTTCCATGGCAACCCCGTAGTTGTCCACAAAGGCCCGGTACACACCCAGCTGGCTGGCCTGCAGGGGAAGAAGGAAGAGAGTGTGGGACGGATGTGGGGCAAGTGTAGGACAGATGCTGTTGTTCCCCATCTTTCTGAGGACTGAGCTCCTAAGCACAGCTCCAAAGAAACTCCAGGTACAGCAGACAGTGCGCAGGCTGCAGAAACCTCAGCTCTTCCGTGCCATTCACTCCCACCTGTTTCCCCTCCCCATGCACTGAACACGCATCTCTCTCCTAAAATGACATGTTGAGAAGTGACTCACAGACATAGGCAGGTAATGGCTCCCTTCCAGAGCAGCTTATTCCTCCCACACTACTTGCTTAAAAGATACTGTGAGCAGCAGCTCAAGTTTGAGGGAGCGAGTTGATAAGTGAATTAGAACAAGCTTGATCTCAGTACAGATGAGCTTAAGAGGTACCTTCTCATTCTGGCTGCAGGAGGCCACTCTGGCCACGGATCTCAGTGGGCCCTGGGGCCATGGTGTTCTGCTCATGTCCGACAGCCTTAGACAGGTAAGGAATGCGCAGTCTGGCTGCCCACGAACAGAAGCTCCTGCTGCCCAAAATCTAGCACATCCCAGACCTGGCAGGGGTGCCCAGATATCATGCTGCACACCTGGCAAGCAGGAAACCTGCCAGCTGTAAGGCATGAGCATTGTCCTTTATTAAATCAAAGGTATTAATACAGTGTTTCCTCTGTGAGCCTCCTGCTTAGACACATACTCAAGTGAGCCACAACTTCCGTGAGTAGGTGTGTGCAGCCACCACCAGCACCTCGGAGCATCACATCACTTTTAGAGTCAACGAGGAAGAAACCAGTCCTCACCACTAGCAAATCCAGGCCTGGGAAATTAAGGGCAGACCCATGAGACCCACTGGCCAAGCCAGAGCTTCCCATTGTAGTTAACTGAGAGCTGGAAGCCAGAGGCGTTTGCTGTTCCTGTGCTGAACCTAAATTCATTTCCACGTGCATTTGCATTTATATTGAATTTTATATAATTTTCTATAGATGACAATCCCAGACACTGGGTTAACCAGGGCCCGTGGAGAAGCCAGGCCCGATCTTCTAGGTGTGCTTCCTGTAGGGGTTACACAGAGAGCTATAGAGTGTTTGAGTAAAAAGATGATGTCCTGCTTCGACCCCCCATACTGGCCAAGCCGAGAGGTTGTTGCACCCTTGAATTCTAGGTTCTTCCTCATTGGCACAATGATGGGATCCAGAGTGTTTCTTTCTCTCCCTCCTCTGTGGGTCACTGAGTGCGTTTCACCAAAACTAAGGCCTTGCTTGAGGCCCTATAACCACAGCCACAAGTAATGAGACATGAGACCATGCTCGGCAGGTGGTATTCCAACAGGACAGTACACAACAAATAAACGAGCAGATACATATAAAAAATGGCAGCTGGCTAAAGTGGGGCAGGGACTGAGAATGGTATGCTTTAGAGAATGTGGCAGGATCAGATGGCCCTCGGAAGAGGAGATGGCTGAGCAGAGGTCTGGAGGATCTTAGGAAGAGAATTCCTTTTGTGATTTCTCCTCCCTCCTACCCAAAGACCTCACATTTCCAGGTGTGAGAAGTCTGAGTAATTCATTTTAACATTTTTAGCTAACCAGAAAATTGAGCTGCACTGGTGGAGGCACAAATGGAGATCCTGTACCTCTAGATATGAAGCACTGAGAAGATCCACCTCTGTTTTCACTGTTCCTCACCAGAAACATAGAACCTGAATCTATTCCTCAGAAAACATCTGACAAACCCAAACTGGCTTGTACCCAGTCACACTGCCTAGCAAACACAAGGCCCTGAGTTAGATTCCCAGGAACACCCCTCCCACCTGAAATCGTCAGTCACAGAAGATGAGCCAAGTTCAAGGAACTGGTAGGTTTAGAAGGAGCCTAAAGAGATGTGACAACCAAGTATATGACGCGATCCTGGGCAGGATCCTGAATCACAGAGCAAAAACAACTATAAAGAACACAATCACTAAGTTGGAGAATATCTGCATAGGGACAGCATATTAATTAACAGTGTCACATCAATGTGAAATCTTCTGAATGTGACAAACTGTACTGAGGTTTACAGAAGAGAATATCCTTGTTCTCATCAAAAACATACTGAAGTAGTCAGGGGTAAAAGGGCAGAGGTCTGCAAATTACAAACTATAAAAGGGGAAAACGTGTGTGTGTGTGTGTGTGTGTGTGTGTGTGTGTGTGTGTACGTGGCAGCATGTATAAAAGATAATGTAAATGTGGCAAAATGTTTCAAACAGTATATATGAGTGAAGATGACATTAGAATCCTTTGTATCATCCTTTGAAAATCTTTCATAAGTCTATAGGGATTAGAAAAACAATAATAAAAAATAAAGCTGATAAATTTTCCTCTAGGAACAAAATCATGCACAGGGGAAGTGAACTGGTGCAGCCCCCCAGGACAGGATGGTAAACGACAAGACGGTCTGTCAAACCTTCTGCGCTATCAGACGGAGTACATGAGTCCCCAGATCAAGAAGAGGCTCCAGGGGTTGGGGATTTAGCTCAAGTGGTAAAGTGCTTGCCTAGCAGGCACAAGGCCCAGAGTTCATTCCCCAACAGCAAACTCCTTGAGTCCCATACTCCCCAGCTGGGGCTCCTGATGGGGCGATGCTTGGCTGAGTCGGGCTGTGCTTGGGAGGTCCGGAGCACTCAGCCCTGGCTGAAGTCACGTGACTATTCCGTCCACCGAGGCTGGGGAATGACTTCCCACTACAGCCTTGGCCCCCTCTCCCCAGTCTTCCTTTTGCAGATTTTGACACACGAAGGTAGTTCAAGGACACTAGGGAAGCCAGAGGAAATTTTCCAAACTTAAATTGTAGTGTTCATCAGATTATTAAAATTTAAAAAGTTTCCAAGTGATTTTGGAATGTTATTCTAGGGACAGTGCTGGTTGTGGTTTTTTTCCGACAACATGAAACACCACTTTTTTTCTGGAAGGCTGCTGGCTAAGTCCAATCCACTGGGTTAAAAACTGCTGACACATCATAGAGAGAAAGCCAAAGTTGGGGGAGGGTTTCAAAGACAAGGGACACCTGCAGCAACATACAGCCTCC
>PVJO010011033.1:0-40665 GCA_004026905.1 Hystrix cristata
CTAGGTGGTAGAATGCTTGCCTAGCATGTGCAAGGCCCTGCATTCAACCCCCGGAAAATAAATAGTAAAATAATGGATGTATATCAAGTGTAAAATCATACTGTTTTAAACAAACAGAGATTTTTCATTTTAAGTACATGCAACTACACATTAAATAGTATAATTATTGTATAACATTAAATATGTAACATACGTGAAATAGACATAGCTCCACTTTTACAGGGATGCTTTTTCATTCTCATGGATGCACGGGATCTTCTACTCTTTTTCTTGTGATTTGCATGGAAACTTCAACACAAGAAATAGTTTATGACAGTTGTAAATTTACCCCAAGAAAAATGGCAGTGTCACCGTGAGGCTAAGTGGCGAGTGGGACCCTGGGCGGGACGGGAGAGGGACTGGTGGGGCCAAGCAAGCTCAGAAATAGTGTTCCTGGAGAAGTCAGTCAGTTCCCAGGCTCAGCCAGCTGTGGAGTGAGAATCTTGCCAACCCCTTTCATTTTCTAATGAGAAGTTAGGACTCTGAATTTTTACATGAGTTTCCCTAATTACTAAGTCTTGGCAATTAATTCCTGCTTTGAAAAACATTCTTTCTTCTGGCAACCTGACAGAAGATTAACCACAAAGATCTGGCCCCTCCCACCCCGTTTTTATCTGTCTGTGGGCAGTAAAGAAGCCAAGTGCCGGCAGATGAAAGGAGCTGCGTGTCAGGGGTCCATAGCTTTGGCAGTTCACAAGGGATAAAGACAAATGTCCAATAAACACGTGACAATATTTTTAACTTCATGGTCACCAAGGAGATAAAATTATGGCAGGAACTCTAATGAGAGGCCTTTTTAAAAATTAAGCAAATATCAGATAAACTTTTTTTTTTTTTTTGCTAGAATCCTTTCTTTGGACTCTTAGAAACTATTAAGGAAACTTCAAAGAGCTTTTGTGCTTATAGGTCAGCAATATCAATAGTCACCGTATTAGAAATCAAACTTAAAATATTTTTTAAATATTTGTTTAAAAATCCATTGTAAAAGAATACAAAACCCAGCCCAGATAGCAAAATATGTTATGAAACAACCATTTTTCCACTAATTTTTCAACAAAGCTATCTGTCTTGCCCCACGATGAAAAAAAAAAGGCAAAAATAATGGTGCAATTTTCCATCTTTGCGTAACTCTGAATGTCTGCCTTAATAGATGACAATAGTGTTCTCCTATCTGATCTGCATACAGTAATTGCCATGCGTTAGTTTGGATGAAGTACGATCAAAAATACAGTGAATGCTTAAATTTTTAAAAACTTACTAAAGGAAAAATCACATTGCCATTAATCCTCCCTCAGAATTTTCCCCTCGATGCAAACACACTTTTCCCATCGTTCTCGCCACTTTCTGAAGCAGCTCTGGAGTCCTCTTTCATGAGTGTCTTTAGCTGCACTGTCCCGGCTGCCTCCACAGCCTGAGCTGGTTAAACTGTTGACCTTCCGTGGTCATTTTGACTTTGAGAAAGAGCCAGAATCGGTGAATAAGATGGATGCGCTATACCACGATGTTTTTATACCTCCCTTTCTGTTAGACGGCACCAGGCAGCAGCATTCGCAGTATTTTTTATTACGCCTCATAAAGACACAAAAGAGGACTTCCAGAACTGCTTTAGAAAGTGGCAAGAAAAAAAAGAAAGAAAGAAAGAAAGTGGCAAGAAAGATGGGAGAAGTGTGCTGGAGCGTGAGCGAGTGTTTGAGGATGACTAATGGGACTGTGTCTTTTGCTGTAATAAAATGGTTTTAATTTAAACATTCACTGTTTATTTTGATCACACCTCACATATGAAGCAAATGAAGCCTCACACAGATACACGCCCAGAAAAGGGAGAAATATTTTAAACCTTTCATGCCAAAGGTTGAAATTTTTTTAATTTTGCATGAAAGTCATATACATGACCTAGAAAAATTCAAGGAACAAGAGTGTGAAGAGAGAACATATTTCACCATGTTCCACAGTTATGGGTGTTCCAAAAACGGATCACTAAGCACCGAATGGTTGATGGCCTTTTCAAGTAATTGTGGGTAGTTTCTGCGACATTACACCCACAGCTGGCAGGGGAGGGGGCGGGGGCATCTTAAAGTTGGTTGCCATGTGCAATCTGAAACCCTTTCAAGGAACTTGTTATTCTCTACCTGTGAGATAAGAGCGGAAAAGGACAAATAACATATTCGCATTATGACAAAGACTGTTGGACTTCATAAACTTCCTGAAAGGGACAGGGACTCCTGAACTCCCCTTTAAACATAGCTGTCTTAAAATCCACGGAGAAACACTGGGGCCCTCAGGGCGTAGCCTCGGGCAGCTGGAGTGGTGGGGGTGAGGTAGCTCCATTATTTTTTGTTCAAACTTATTTGGATAAACTTTTCAGTTGTTCATTTCAGTTTCTCCTGTGTGCGGTGCAATCTTAAAAACATAAACCAGGCTAAGACCACTGTCATAGATCGGTTTCAAGAAGAGGGCTCAGAGAAAGAGCTTGACCTTCCGGGAGTTCGTCTCACTGACCGGCCCTGAAGGTCAGCGGGGGAAGGAGCCAGGGCACAGGGACGGGGGACGGCAGCGGCCTCCACCAAGGCCCCTCCTGTCCCACAGAGCTGGTCGGCCCTCCAGAGCCTTCCCCAGGGGAGCCAAGTGGCCAGGCTTCGTATCTCTGCATCAGCCAGTTGTGGGTGCAGGGAAGGGACGTGAGCCAGGGAGCCGGCGAGGCAGCGCTGGGGCTAAGAGTGAGTCCCAGGGAGAGAAGAGCCAGCAGCAGCCAACACTTCTGGGCCCTGCGCACCCCGACCCGGAGGGGTGGTCTGGGCCGGCACCCAGCACACACGGCAGCCACCGTCCCGGCTGGAGCTGGAAACACAGCACTTGTCCATCAGGCCAGCTCGGGGGAATCTTTGCTCCGGGCTGTACAGCCTGGATTCAGGGGAAGTGAGAGATTTTCCTTGCAGGCTCACTCATTTTCTCTGTGGTGCTGAGACTGAGCTAAGTGACCAGGATGGGGGAAAGAAACAGCAGAATCTGAAGTGAATCCGAATAAAGTGAAATGTTTGGCATAGAAATCTCCACATCTCCCTGTAAAATGGGCACCGCCAGGTACAAATCCCTCTCACACCCACAGAGCCTCGGTGCAGGAGGAGCTGCCACCTCTCTGGCACAGTAATCTCTTCTCTATTCTGGAATTTGCCTCAAAACTCTCCAAGCGCCCTATGCAGCGGTGCACAGTCCTCACACGCAAGGAAAGAACCGAATGTATTTTCTGTCTTTGCTACTCCAGAGACTTCCACGTCTTCCTGCGAGCAGGAGAGGAAAACAGAACAAGTTCCCGAGGGCCCTTCAGTCCATGTTCTCCGCCACGAGAACTTGCACAATGAGGGCAGATGATCAGTACTGTGTTTCCAACTCCGCTTGAAGAAGTATTTACAGATGCTTCTAATTCAACTCAGCTTTCTGGGCTAAAGTCTCCCAGGAGCGGACTACGTGGGTTTCAATATGTATATGGGCTCGTTTTACCCTTTCACTTCAAAAGGAGGTCTCGGCTGGGATCTAGCTCAGTGGTTAGAGTGAGCGCCTCGTAAGCACAAGGCCCTGAGTTCAATCCCCAGCACCAAAAAAAAAAAAAAAAAGGAGGTCTTGAAATTAGCCAGGAAAATGGCAGAAAATAGATTTCTTTTCTCATCCCATGTCACCCCGCGATCAGAGATACAGGGAGGCCTGCGTCAGCTCCCTGAGGACTTCCTTCCCAGGGACTCTGAGAAAATGTGCCACACGGGGACTTCCGTGCAAGCCAGCGACTGCAGACGTTCTTTCAAAATCAGGTATGTTTGAATGGTGGCTTCCCTCACCCTGTCCATCTCCAAATGGTGCTGCACACATAAAAGCGAGCCACCCCTAAGACAAACACCACACATTTATTAAGACAGCTTTAGGTGCTTTACAGCCGGGCACTATTTTTAACCATCACCACAGTGGTATGGGGCAGATTCTATGCTGTTCCTGTTTTATAGACAGATTATGTTGGCTGCATTTTTACCTGGCCATCCACTTCCTAGCCATGTTTTTTGTGTCACTTCCTCCCCAGTCCCTCTTCCTTACCATTTAGATTTCCTTCCTCTGGTGCCTGGACCACACTGTACTGCAGCTGCCTTGGCAACCTGTCCACACCGCTCTCCTGTGAGCCATGAACTGCACCCAGTAACTCGTGAGCCCTCAGTGTCCTGCACCAGGCTGGCTAATGGCAGGTGCTCCGGGACATCTACAGGTTGATTGAATGGTCCCCTGAGTCCACTGCCAGCGAAGCAGATGCTGTTGGAGGCCACCAACCCGCTTCCATCCTCTTTTTCCCTGCTAAGTGAATCTTGCTTCGTTTCTTCAGCAATGTGTTCACTGAGAGAAGAATCAGGATTGACTTAAATGCGTGACTCTTTGCCCAGACTTACACCTTCGAATCACCTACATTATTAAAACTACGTGCCCAAAATAGTGCATGAGACATACTCATGCAAAATCCTTAGGCAGAATCTGTGATTTCCAAAACAAAAGGTATTCCTTATTTAATCTGAAATTCAAATTTAATGGGGCTTCTCATATTTTTATCGTGGTAAAATACACACAAAATGAAGTTTACTATTTTCAAGTGTGCACTGAGTGGTAGCACATTTTGAATGTCATGGTGCCGACACTACTATCCAGCTCCAGAACCCTGATGTTTGAGCTGGGATTTGAGCAGGACTCTGACTCCAGGGCCCCGCCCCTGCCCACCGTGCTAACACTGTCCTCTACACAGTGACCGAGGGCAGAGCGAGGACCCGGGAGAGGCAGACAGCCGCGGCCTCTGTGGGCAACAGCGCACGTCCCCCTTCTGTCTCCAGCACAGGGCTGGAGGTGAACGGAGTCTGCATTTTTGAAGACTGGCTGCTACCCCCACCCAGAGCCCTGGGGTTGCTTTACCCCTCTAAACCGAACTCGTGTCCCCCAACCTGCTCTGTGCACAGCATTCTCATCTCCAGGGGAAGCTGGAGGACGGGCCACCTCCCTGTGGTGTGAGGATGCATCCGGTGTCCCTCCTGCCATATCGTGTATGTTAATTAAAATGTGATCCAAAGAATCAGAGATTTCAAACCAATTAGCATAGAAGGGTCAGTATTTAATGCAGTCTGTGTGTAGTGTTTAGACTGTGAGTTTTGTTTCTATTTTTATTCTCCTTTGATTGCTTATGTATGTATTGTAGTTTTATACACGTATGCTAAAAACTTAATTGTTATGAATGCCAGGTCTGAACTCAGATTCTGTATGTTCAAATCCCAACTCTATCGCTTTTCAAGTCTGTGACATTATTAAGCTTGCTATGTGCCTGCCACCATGTCAAGCATTTTCTGTGAATTATTTTATTTAATTTATTTTCTGTGAATTATTTCATTTAAGTCCCACCACGACTTAGTGTCTGGGTGCTGCCAATATACCCGTGTGATGTACGGTAATACCAAAACACAAAAAAGCCCTGCAATCTGCCCAGGATCACACAGCCCGAATGTCACTCACAGGTCATGTACCCGTGACTGCATGTGACGTCTACACGGGCCTGTTTCTGGCTCAGCGATCACAACTCTGACGTGGGCTGACGTGGGCTCAGTGAGCCAGAGGCGAAGGTCGCAGTGGAGGGCTGGAAGGTATGCAAGGCTAGCAGGGACTGGTCTGGAAAAGGTGCCGGGAAGATTCTGGATTTCCAATGACTCTTTCTACTTGGCAACCAGCTCCAGCCGGAGTCCCAGGAAAGCAGTTTGATAACAAGACTGACAACTTCACAAGTCTGTCAATATTTGCACAGGGGTGGAGATCATACGACAAGAGTGAGCAGCAAGTGAGTAGCAAGTCGAAGACCTGACGGTCAGCACCTCGCGTGTGTACAAGGAGACCTGCTCCGCTGGCACCTCCCCCTGCTGCCGCCAAGAGGTGAGTCCTTGCACCAAGGAGTCTGCACTTTTGAAGATCAGCCACTACCTCCGCCCAGAGCCCTGGGGCCGCTTTACTATCCTGAAATCACCACCTTGAAATTCTTCGTAGTGTTGTTTTTGAACTTGGGCCGTGTAGGCCAATCTGATGGGACGGTGGAGCACGTGTGTAAGATGCACGCGACACAGATGTCCACTGTTGCCTGCCGCCCATTCGCACACAGCGTGCATGCTTGCCCACCACAGACAATCCCAGTGACTCTCCACGCAGAGGTGTCCAGGAAACCTGCAAGTGACACGTCATGCGCTGCGTCTGCACCTGAGTGCGCGCTTCCCGTTTGGGTCAGAAATGGTCTCAGACACAGGAAGAAGGCGATGCATTCCAAACCTGTAAACAACCAGGGAAGCCCATCGCTCCCTTCCTACCCGAGCTGTCCCCCAGAAGGACCAACCTCGTGTGCAGAAGAGGACGGCTTAGAAAGAGAGGGAAGGGGGAAACCCAGAGGGCCTCTTCCCTCCCGCCCCTTCTGAAGGAGTGGACTGCTGGTGGAATGTGTGAGTGTCTAAGAGCTAGTTCTGTGCAGCACTTACACTATTTCAGCAAGAGTAAAATATATATGCATGCACCAGCTACAAAACAGGAGTTGGATTTTAGAGTTTCTGCATGGGAGTTCATAGCATTTCAAAGCAACATGGCATGACATAAATAGTATGATTCATACTAATTGTTTAAATTTTTAATTTGTCTTTACTTCGAAGGACTTTGAATAACAAAGCAGGCAGAGAGAACACGAAAGAAAAGTACCGCCGATGCCTTTTAACAGTACTTTTCCCTGCTTTTAGAACAAGAGCGCATCATTTTTGTTCTGCCCAGGACACATTAAGGTGCCAGCCCATCCTCCACCCTGCTGTGTGCTCTGGAAGTAAATCCATCAGACCTCTGCTGGGCTGATTGCCTTTAATTGCCTAAACCACTCGTAACCCTAAACCTCATATTCTTCCATAAGATGGGTACAAAAAAGATGTACCTAATTCCAGCACAGACCCAAATGAGACGGACAGATACCAAAAAGTCTTTGCAAAGGGTGATGTGCCATCCAAATGGAAGTTTTCATCCCGGAGAATCTGAGATGTAGTAAGTCTGATCGGTCGGTAGCTGTGGAAACGACTCTATGGCAGACAGATTGCCATCCTCGTTTTACAGTGAGTCAGGAATATAGACACAGATTCGAGGTGCACGAAGGGGCTCGAGGTTCACAGGGGCTGGTGGGGTCTTAGGGAGTCAATGTGACTCAGTCACCACCTCACAAAACCTGAGCCCCTCTCTGCACGGGCCCACGGCCCCAGGCCGAGCTCTCGACTGTCGGTGCCAGCCGGCCTGGTGGCTCTGTGGGCACAGTGTGTGGCCACGGCAGCTGCCTAACAATCAGGTTTATCACATTCCAGCTTTAAATGGGTAACGCTGAGCTGGAAACGCATTTACAGCCCTGATTATGGTGCGCCTAATCATGAATTCAGCATTTGCTTAAATAGTATTTTTGTTCCTTAATGTTGCTTTCTCAAAGAGGCCTTCTCTGCCCTCTTGTTTGTCTCTCCCAACTGCCTTGGATTCGCTCTCACAGTGAGGATCCTGCTCAGTGATTCTATGCTGGTGTGATGGGATTCTGTATTCTGTGACAATGATCCACAGAGGGTGGAGAGAGACCCTGGTCCCTTCCTCGTTCCTCAAGTCCCAGGTCTATATATAGCCCGGCTCTGCCTGAGTGTTCGTGCCGAGCGCTTGGCCAGGCGTATGATTGAATAAAGGCACAATAATTACTGGTTTACGTTCCACTTGAGTGCGTTCCCCAGAGCGCCGAGGCGTGCAACTTGTTTCCCTTTTGCACTGGCTGCTCGGAAGCTCAGCTTCACACCCCCAGAGGCTGTGAAGCCTGCAGAGCAAGTCTGTACAACATGCACATTTATTTTTGATCTTACTCCCACTGGATGTCTCCACCCTCGCTTCTCTATCTTCTTTTCTTAGCTTGCACCTTATTCTTGCCTACTGTATTGTCTATGTCTTTGTCAGACACTTCAATAAGAGTCTTTGCTGGAATTAAGTAAATGAAGTGGTCTTTGAATTTCTGGGCTAAAGAGTGCCCATTCTAATGTCACGTTCCTGCACCAGAGCAATAAGCCGCCCTGAGGTTACCCGCCCGCCGGGGTCCAAAGCCCTCGGGAATCCGGTCCGCAGGACCAGGTGGTGTGGAGGCCGAGATGTTATCTCCTTCAGGTGGGTGCCTGGGTCCTGGAGGAGGGAGCATTCCAGAATAAATGAGGGGGAAAGGCAGGCCGAACTGCAAGATCTTACGGACCATGTTTTCCCTGCTCTGCCCGTGAGCCCTGGTTCCTGGGGAAGGAACCGCCAGGCAGTTCCACCTGGGAAAGCTTGGGGGACGGGGGCAGGGGCAGGACGCCTGAGTGCCAGGAAGACATTAATGCAGGTGAGTGCGGGCCTGGGTTTTTATTGGTGAGGCGAGGGGAGCCCGAATGCAGGAAGAGAACCTGTTTCTATAAGAGCAGCAGGGACGAGGACTCCACCCAGGACTGTGTTTGCCCTGTTTTGTGTATTCAGCCAGCAGGGTCCGGACAAGGAAACAAAGGGCAGGGACCGGGCTCGGCGGGTGACCAGTACTGGGCAGCACCAGCTGGAGACGCGGGACCCTGAGCAGCTCCAGGAGACACCAGGAAGCTGAAGAGACTCGCAGCAGGGTTCAACAGGTAACCCTTTTCAGATCCTCAAAGACTGGCTTGAGGGTCTGTTGTTCATGGCGGGTGCTGACATGCAGAGCTTGGGGCTCAGAAGGCTAACTTTGACCTGAGCTCTGTCACCTATTCACTGTGTGCCTTGGCTATGCTTGAGCCTCAGTTTCACCATCTGTGAAATGGATTCAAAGATAACACTTCTAAAAGTTTTAGTTTTACAAAGATTCGGTGAGAACATGGGCAGTGCTGGGTACGTAGCAATGTAAATAGTGCTTCTGTGCATTGAACCATTGAGAGTCCTTTCAGATGTCAGACGTGAGGGGGAGTCAGAAGGCGGAGGGGTATGGTGGGCAGCTGGGGACAACTCTTAGGGCAAGAATCCCTCCCAGATGAGCAGACCTTGAGTCTACACCTAGGAGAGAGAGAAGGACTCATGGAGTGCCTCTGTAAATCTGTCTCCTTCCATGAATCATGCCCAGGCCTGCCCTTAGAGGCAGGTGCTGGATTCAAATCCAGATGCATAGTGCCGGATATTTACACCAGCCTCGCTCTCCTGCCTGGCAGAGCTGGGTGAGTAGAGGGCGGGAATGCGGGCACCAGACTTTCAGATGCTGGCCACAGCGTCTCAGCCTCTACCCTTCAGCCAAGCGCTGCGCTGTGAAGCACTTACAGGTGGCTTTTCGCATGTTTGCTTGCTTGTTTGGTTCAGTTGCTTGTGATGTTGGGGTTTGAACCCAGAACCTACAGGCAGAACTACACTCCCCACCCTCTTTGATTTTGAGACTGGGTCCTGCTAAACTGGAGTTGCCCAGGTTGAGCTTGAACTTGCAAACTTCTGCCTCAGCCTCCCGGAGTGCTGGGTTTGTGCCTGAGGCCCATGAACCCGGGTTTGAACCCCAGCTCTGACTCTCTGTTGCTTTCTGACATGCCTGTTCATCCACGGAGGCAGGAGATGGGACGCTCTTAGAGCTTTTGCAACGAGGCAAAGAGATCAGGCAACTCAGCCTCCAGCTCCGTCTGTGGCACGAGGTGACCACGGACCTCGGAAGGGAAAAGGAGACAATGAATGCAATGGAGAGCTGGCACCTGGGCCAGAACAAGAGAGAAGCAAGTGGACACCTGGAGGCAACGCCCAGGCAGGCGGTGACACTGGCCCAAACCCGAGAGCAATGCCTCCTTGCACTTTTGGGCCTGTTGTGCCACTTCTGGCGCCGCCTGGGGCACAGAAGCCTGGCTGATACCCGTCACCTTCCGTCCTCACCGGTGTAAAGCTGTTTGGCATGATACACAGAACAGCGTAATGAGCTCTATATTTTCCAGGACCATCCTCCATTTATGCAAACACAATCAAGTGGTCTGATAGCAACGCATCCGGCACCAAGCGTTCCTAAAATACCTGGCAAGATTTTGACAGCTGTCCTGCCCCTGCACCCCGGGCATCCCCTCCCAGTGCCAGTACAGGAAGCAGCCTACACCGCTGTCCTCAGCGCCCTGATAAGAGCTGCCACATTCCCAGCACTGTGCTGGGGCACACAGGGAGGCAGAGGCAGGACGGTGGCACCAGGCACAGTGGGTCTGTTCTCATTTTTCGTCCGTGTATCAGCCGCGCCTCCGGGCTGAATGGGGCCCGGGGGCTGGTTCTGCCAGGCGTGCCAAGCTGGCTGTGGTGGTGTCGCCTCGGGCGGGGTAAGGCGGCTCCGGGGGTTTGCCTGCATTCCACTGAATTCATTGATTGAAGGTGTTTCCTGTTTACTCAGTGACTAATTCTGCCACCAATCCACCCTTCAAGGACCTCCCTTTCCACTGACAGTCACTGAGTGCCTACTGGTGAGGAGTTTCACAAAAGCGCTTTCTCCAAGGCCTGCTGGAGTGGCGCTTGCTATCCTGCCTGCCCCAGGACGGGACGAGGCCCATTGTTAATCTGTAACCTGCACCAGGAGCCAGCGCATCACTCGTGGGAGGGAGTTGAAGAGAAAACATCCAGGGCAGCATCCAGAGTGGCAAATCCATTCGCAGATCAGAACACAGAGCTAATGAGATCTCAGCATTACTAAGAGAAGGAAATACTCTTAGTAATAACTCACACTGACTCTCCTGACTCCTACCAAGTCCTGTAGTAAGTCCTCACAAAGATGATCGGTGACCATTCCACTTGGCACTCCTCGCTTTATATCACACCACACTCCTTGGTTCGTTATAATTTTAATTTCCTGCAGCTGGCGATCTAGCTGAGAGCTACAATACAATTTTTGCCCCTTTGGCCTTCAAGGGGAAAAAATTGTATTGCGAAAACAGATATGCAATAAATACTTTATATTCTACCCTTTTTACATGTAAGTAATAAAATTATAGCAAATTTTGCATGGCAGAAGGGACAGAAGAAAGTATGAAAGTAGTAAGTTAAGTGGACAGTAATCCCATTAGACAAGGGCCCACTCTTACAACCTCAGTTGACCTTGACTGATTCCCTACTGGCCCTGCCTCCAAATACAGGAACATCAGGGCTCGGGCCCTTCCCAGAGGAGTCTGAAGGCCCACAGCATCATCCCAGGTAGGACCCTCCACTTTGAGGGCTCTGCCTCTGTGGATTCAACCAACTGTGAATTGACTACACTGTTTAAAAATGTAGCCTTTTGGCTGACAATATCGTTTAAAAATTTAGCCTTGTTCCTTGTCTAGTCCTTCCCTAAACAATACAGTGTAACAACCATTTACACAGTATATACATTGTGCTCAGTATTATTAGTAATCTAAAGGTGATAGAAAGTACACAGAAGGGTGTGCGCAGAATCTAGGCAAACACGATGCCATTTTACAGGAAGGTCTTGAACATCCTCCAGCGCTTGTATCCACAGGATTCCCGAAACCACCTCCCTGCTCCCTACCACGCAACAAGGGGCAACTGTACTAACGTACCACGCATCTTACTTGCACCTGTAATAATAGCAGATCTCTACTGCCCAGCTGCTGTGCACCTGCCTCTTGAGTCCACCACGCAGCCCATGAGGATGATGCGCTGTGATCACTCTCGCCCTTACAGAGAGCAGCCGGGCTCCTGCACAGGTAGTGAGACGGAGCCCAGGCAGGTCCCCGAGGTCCCTGCTCTGCACTGTTTTGCGGTCCAGCTGTTCGGAAATGCAGAGCCCACAGGGGACACTGGCCCATGAGGAGAAAGCTACACGCAGTCTCTTGAGCAGGTCCCTCAAACGTGACGCCTGGGGACAAGTCTTTCTTTGTTATTCAGGGAGGGTGGCTATCCCGGGCTTTGTAGGATGTTTAGCAACACTCCCAGCTTCTGCTCACTGGATGACAGTAGTGTTCCTCGTTGTCTAAGGTGCCATAATCAAAAACATCACCAAGCGGTTCCAAATACCCGCCAGGAGGCCTGAATTGCCCCTGGTTCAAGAAAATTGCCCTGAAGTTACTGTGAGAGAGAACCAAAGAGCAGCATGTTTCCAAACAGAAAAAGTTTAGTGTAACAATGTAACTCATCAAGGAACAGGCTGAGATCCAAACAAAAGAAATACAGTCCTGAAAAACTGATGCCAAAAGAAACCATTCTAGATTGTAAATACATACACGGAATAAGTTTTATATGGTACCACACATAATCGGAGCGTGTGTCTCTAAGAGTTGCGGACAAGCAGCTCAGTGCCGGGCACACGCCTGACACGTTCAACCCTCCTCAAAATACCATAATATTACAAGGGTGGTAGGTAAGTACCAACAGCGCTCCGTACTGCAGTTTCCCATCAGAAAATCAAGAAAATAAAATTGCTTCACCCAGAGAGTTGTTGGGAGGACCAAGAGGAGAAAATCCCTGCACGTCTGAATCACCGGGCGCATAGAAAATCTCCAGCCATGCTTATAATCTTCACCATTCTGAGCGTGTGCACATTTTCCACAAGGAAGATGAGTTCAGAGGGGTCGCGCGCCCTGCCCAGACCTCAGAACTTGCAAGGCTGGGCACAGGCCTAACTCCAAGGTCGCTCTCCCTAGGGGAGGGGCGCCGCAGGGAAGCTGGGGGATTACAGCCTTCGGGCCACCTCGTCCTCCCTCTGGGCCTGCGTCCCTCACTTCTAAACGGCCAGCTAGAAAGACGAGGGGCCCTAGAAAGCAGCGTACCCTGCACACCCACACTGCAGAAGGGAAGCCAGAGACCCAGGATATTTGTGTTGATGTGCACGCTGAGAAAAACAGTGACTGGCAAAGCAATACCTACCCGGGTAGTGAATGGCAGGTCCCGGGACTGACCATGCTTTGCTGTCCCCAAGGCCACTCCTCCCTCTGAGGTCCTGAGCCTAGCTGTCCGTATGGGCCACGCAGATCCAGGAGAGACTTCTGACTCAGGTGGATGCTCACCTGCTCACCCGTCAAATCTCCAGAAAAGTGGAATCAATCACGGGAATCAGCCCAAGACCTTGAAAACACAGCGATGTCTGAGTCTAGCCTGGAGAATCTCCCACAATCAGTCTGGCTGGAGCCGGACCTGAGAGGTCAACGCTCCACGTGCAGGTAATCCCAAAGCTCCGCCCAGTGTGAAGAGCAGCCTGGGGCCACAGGTGGAGCGGGCACCGAGGCCCCCGCCCTGCACCAGGGCAGTAGCCTCAGCCACACTCCCACAGCGCCGGGGCCTCGCGCATGAGCCGAATTTCAAAAACAACATCCCCTGATATCAGGACGTCCAATAATCGTAAAAACACAACAATCAACACCTTTGTTACGAAAAAAGGCATTTTAAGATCACGTTCAAACTTTTTCTTTTTTTCCAAAATGAAAGCTAGCTCTTTCAGTTGAATACATTTATCTTGAAAAACTCCCCATCTTACTTACTTTTCCCATTCTGGGGGCGCTGAAGAAAACTCCACCACAGACAGGAATCATTGTCTGAACGGCTTGTGCCTCAGTTTCCCGATCTGTTAAATGAGAATAGAAGAGCTGCTGCCTCAGAGTCCTCGAGTGACTTATCAGGCACCAAATCACTCTGGTCTGCTCAGGACTTTCTGGTTTTAACATGAAAGTCCTGGATCCCAGAACACTCCCACCCTTGAGACAACCTGATTTTTTGGTGAGGGGATTGCGTGAATCAGATAGACTGCTCGATTCCTCGGGGGATTCTCACTACCAAACACCTCTGGAGGAAACTGCACGTAGGAATGATAGCAAGTGGTAACCCTATTCACGGCAACACTCGTGTGGACTTCATTGGACGCCAGGCCCTGTTCAGGCCACTTTGCATGCACGAACTCGTTTAATATGTGAGCTCACTACAACGCTTGAGATGGAGCCTGTGGATCCCCATTTCACAGGTGAGGAAACCGAGGCCCAGGGAAGCTCAGAAACGCATCCAAGGTCATGCTTTCCGATGCATGGTGAGCAGAAATCCCAAGCTCCAGAGCCCGATTCCTGTCCCGTGCTACCCTGACTCCATTCAGACGGTCCGCGCCGGCTAGCTCCCGGCGCGCTCCACACCTGTCAGGCGCGGCTGCCTTACTGCGCTGACAGCTACAGCGCTGTCCTCTTTCTTACCCAGCACGGCTGCTGCCCTTAATCTTCGCCGTGCTGGACTTACATTCGCCGATAGGTGGCAGTAACCGTTCACTTTCGTCCCACAGAAATCTGCTCTTTGTAACAACTTGATGGAAAGGCAGGGACGATGTCACAAATACCTTATAATTGCTGGTGAAAAGCAGTATCATATGGTTCAAGGCAACTGCTGCAAAGACCATGTGACTGGATTTTCCTCCCTTCAATCCTTTTGGCACCGAGTTTATTAAGAGGCTATTTAAAACGTGAAGTAATTAGGATCCTGCAACCCCAGATTTGTGGGATAGAAAAGTGTCTCTTGCTGCATGGGAAGCTTATCTGCCAGCCCCAGGATATTCCACAACCTCATGCATTTACTGCATGTAGCCCCCAAAATCCAATTAAAATTGAACAATAGAGCTTATAAAGTTTTTAAACCTGTTAAGAGCTAAATTTAGATGGAAACATACATACATGTGCGTGTATACAATTGTTTTATGTGCAAGCACACACACATGTTTATGTATGACCTTGGCCAAGACATCTGACATGTGTGACTCAGTTTCCTCATCTGAAAACTGGGAATACGAATACTGCCCTGCTGATTCGTTACAAGAAGTAAATTAGTCGTACCCAGAGTGAAGCTCTTATGACCGTGTCTCAACACACAGCAAGCATTCAACAAATGTTGTTACTATTATTTTACGAGTGTGCTTATTAAAATTGTTGTTGTTATTTTTATACACAGTAGGTTCAAATCCTGGTCAGTCTTACTAGCAGCAGTACTTAATCTGGCAAATGGCTCAATCCCCTTATTTGCAAAGTGGATACATATTACCCAGGGTTATTCTGAGCAGGGTCTTCCTGTAGAGACTCAGATAGAAACTCTCTCAAGTCTCGCAAGCCACACATTCTGCAAACACATCATCACAGAGGCTCGACTCTGTCTTCATAGCAAGAAGACATCCACAAACATTACATAAGTAAATGGGCACTGAAGCCAGGTATAGCACATGCCTGTCATTTCAACTACTCTGGAGGCTGAGGCAAGAGGATCACAAGTTCAAAGCCAACCTGGGTAACTTAAGAATTTTGCTGTCTCAAAATTCTTAAAAATGATAATAAGTGAATAAAAAGGGCTGAGTGCATAGTTTAGGATTCCCTGGGTTCAACCCCAGTACCACATGAATAAATAAATAAACAGGCAGGCATGGCTGCCTTCCAGTACAACTTTATTTATGAATGTTGAAACTTCACTTTCATATAAGTTCCATATATCATACTCTATGATTTTTCTTCTGCTTTCTTTGGACCATTTATAAATGTAAAGCCCATCCTTAGCTCACTAGTGATCCTGGAACCAAGAGCAAGCTGAATTCAGTCACATCTCTTGTTTACTGATCATGGTCTTAGGAAGTAGGAGTATATTCATAATGTCCCATGTAGAAATGGAAAGTGATAACCTACTGTAAGGGTATCATGGATTTTGTGAATAGAAAATATTGCAAAATAACAAGCATCCCATAGGCTTAACAGTGCTCAGCTTTATTACAGGGTATGTTTAGGAAGTACGTAAAATCCCCACATTTGGGTATGCACCAAATTCCCCTGAGAGAGCAGGTGGTGGGATCCATGGGCCTATCTTGGCCTCTCTAATTTCCAGTTGTTCAATGTGTCTGTTATAAGGGAATACAAATTCATTCCAAGGGCAAGAAGCCCGCAGGAATCTCCACGACACACTGGCTGCTTTCAGCCAGAGACCCACAGACCTGGGTTTTGTTCTGAAGCCCGCAGAACCACATGTGCTGGCAGAGAGGGCCTCAGAGAGGGGCTACATCAGAGTCAATCGCATGCATGAGGAGGAACCTTAGGCTCCGAGACGGGGCCTGTGGAGTGGGGAAGGGTCCTAGCGCTGGAATCCGAGAAACGCAGGCCAAGTCCTCAGGGGCCATGTTGCAGATGCGCGTCCCTGGGTGACCTCTGAGGGTCAGTTCCAGCCTTCGGGGGGATCTGATGCTAGACCACCCCGGGGGGAGGCACGCAGCCCTGCATCTCTAACCTCCAGAGCCTCCACCTCCTCTCACGGGGCGTGGGAAGCTGGGAATGCGCTGCACAGTGGCGAGCAGTCGATGCAGGCGAAGCGCTTGGAGTCCCAGGTGCACTACCTGTCCACTGTCACTATTAGCACAAGGCTCCTGAGAGGTTTAGTGATGATGTGGGCTGTGAGAGGGTGGTGATTATTCCTTCCAGGCAACTCAAACCTAGCCCCCAAGCTCGGAATACATGCAAATACACTGCTGACAAAACAGGACATGAAAACTGGGAAAGGGCAGATGCCGCCTCTGAGCTGATGGTGCTCACGGGACTCTGAGAAGAGCGCTCTACACATTCCATGTATCCCTGCGTCTCTGGGACAGTGACCGGACCATTGGTCATTCCAGAAATGTGCTACTACTCAGCGCTGTCAGCCACCAGCAACGCTGTCAATTCACATTCACTCCGAGCACAGAACCGGATGTGGTTTGGTCTCATAAACACACGTACTGTTTATTATGAGCCAGGCACTGTTCTGACCTCATTATAATCATTATTCACCGATCCCCGTTGCAGTCTTATAAAGCACAGAGACACCAAGCAATTCTCGCAAAGACTCGGCTATGAAGGGCAGAGAAGATTCACGCCCAGCAGTTTCACTCTAGACTCTGGTCCTGTAATCGCTGCACCTTGAACTACTGGAAACGGCCCGTTTATGGATTTATTTTTCATTTGTCCATTGTCCATCCGCCTACCCTGTTTCAGCTCTGTGAGTCAGTGAGCCTGATAAGCTTAGTGCCCGGCTCAGCGTTAGCTGCAGTATGATTAGTGTATATTTGTTGAATCAACGAATGCAAATTTATCCAGATAAATACATAATTACGAGCTGTGCTAAGTGCTATGAATAAATGCCAGCACTATGAGGATTCTGAACAGGAATTAACTCAGTTTGAGGATCGGAGGAAACTAAAAAGTATAAGTATTATTCCAATTACTTTCATGCTTAGGTCCTTGATATGATAGCTGCGAATCCAGCTAAAAGGGAAGAAAACTTTATTATCCTGAGTATAATTCTCACGGCAATGAGTGTTTCTTTCCCCCAGCAATGAAATGCAATTGAAATTTAAGGCTTCACTTTACTTTAATTCTGTTGCATATAAGGGATCAAATACTCCTCTCGTTCCCCAAAACATGTTTAAACAATTCATCCTCACCCGAGCTTGTGATAACAACACCCACGAGGAACTTGCCGGTCTCTGGGTCTCAGTGTCACTCGTGGGTTTGGTTTGGGTTTTGATTTCTTTCTCTCTCCCTCACTCTTTTGTTCTCTGTTGCAGGAACTATGGGTAACCAAATGAGTGTTCCACAAAGAGCCGAAGACGAAGAGCACGAATGGGAAGCGGGCACCTACAAGGTAGCGCAGGGGCTGTCCGGGCGCGTTGCTACTGGGGCACCAGAGAGAACCAGCGGCCCACCCAGTGCCAGTCACAGGAGTAGGCTTGGGGGCCAGCACTGTTCCTCTGTGGTCGGATCTCCGGAGTCCACCATGGCACTGGTTAAAAATGTGGGTTCCTCAGTGCCACTTAGGAGTGAAGCAGAAATCGCAGAGGCGGGTGGTGACTGTCTCCAAGGACCTCCGCAGGCGAGCCTCGGAAGCCAGTCCGGAACCTGCTCCCGGGTGCCCCCGCTGCTCAGCTGCTCCCCCTGGAGGCTGACACTTGGTCGTGGCTGGAAACATTTTCGCCAGTCACAGCTCAAGGACGTGCTTCTGGCATCCAGGACAAAGAGGCCAGGGCTGCTGTCAGACACCCTACAACACACAGGGCAGTCACCGCCCCCATGCCCAAGAATCCTGTAGCCCAGAATGTCCATTGCTGAGGATGAGAACCCCGGGTTTACATCAGTGGTTCGAGATCTTAACTGCACATTAGAAACCCCTAAGAAACTTCCAAAACGTCCAATGCCTGAGTTGCCCTGTAGACCGAACAAACTGAGACTGCATGGGAGTGAGGCCGGCTGGGTGTTCCCAAAGTGTCTTGCTACTAGGACGGCCAGTCAAGGTAGAGATCAGCTACTTAGGAAGTCCCTTATTAGTCTGCGCTCAAGAACTAAGGCCGGGGCTGAGGCGTTAGCTCAGTGGTTAGAGTGCTTGCCTTGCATGTGCATGGCCCTGAGTTTGATCCCCAGCACCAAAAAAAAAAAAAAAAAAAAAAACTGAGGGGAAAAAACCCAAACACTTCTTTTTGGATGTTCTACACCTGGAAAGCAGAAAGCCTGAATTTTTACCATCAGGGCTTTTTATATCAACTCAGATTAAGACTTGGAACATGGCTAAATATGGAAATCCCTGCAGGAGAGATAGCTATGAACCAGTATTGATCAGATAGCAGAGGGAATTTCTGTGCAGAATAGAAGTTTGCATTTGAAGAAATTGCTTAGGAATGTAAATGCTGACAATATAGGCCTCAAATCTAAGTGCATCTAAGCACTACTTGGGATGCTCTGGACATGCTGATGCCGAGCCCCATGGTGGAAGGGCTCTGGGACAATCACGAGCTCTGGCTGTGGACTGGGGATGAGTCATTTCTCAAGCTTCCTGAATGATTTCAGTTCAGCTAAGTCCAGTTACGTCCGGCCTCCAGGATCCAGGCAATCAGAAAACGAGTGTAGCAGGGAGCTGGGATGGTGGCGAACTGGAGACCAAGGGCCCTTCCTAAGGCTGCTGGCTGCAGCCAACATACACCACCATGATGCCCGGCATGCCGCAATTCTTGGGTTGCACTAGGAATTGGAAAACCACGTTAACCAAATCTCCTGGTTGTTAAATATTGGCAAGTGATTCTAAAACCCTTCAGACACTTTGTTGACCCAGTATATCAGATTTGCATAGGTACTGGTACCTAAGGTTCCCAGTCACCACGGTTGGGCCCTATGATTTGATATTCACATTTTATTATTTCTTGGGAGCGTTAATGATAAATTCAAGAACACAGAATTATTCTATACAATTACAACCATTACAAAAATGTAAGTAAAGGAAAATACCTTTAGGATTCATTACTTTCTTAGTCCCCCCCATATTTACCAACATATATTCTTACTATTAATAGTAGTAGCAAAATAGAACATTATATGCAAAGTGCTTAATGTATAATTAATATTCAACTAGTGCTTTTTAATGTTTTTTGCAATACTGAGGATGAAACTCAGGGATATTCTCCCACTGAGCTACAACCTCAGCCTTTTTGTTTATTTATTTTTTATTTTGAGACAGGGTCTTGTTAAATCGGGCTTGAATGTATGTTCCCCCTGCCTCAACCTCATGAAGTGCTGGGATTATAGGCATGCACCACCATGCCTAGCTATAACATATTCTTTTGTAATTATTTTTCTTTCCACCCAAGCGTGTATACATGTATATATATGTGTGTGGTACGATCTTTTAAAATATCTTATAATAAATAACAGAAAATTTAAAAATCAGGGTGCTGCCTTAGAATTAGAAAGAAATTGTAACAAGGTAGATGGAGGGAGGAAGTATGGAGCAGAAACACACACACACACACACACACACACACACACGCACACACACTGAACTTCCAGTATTTGACAAGCTTATTGAGTAAGCTCTTTGCTGATGGTTGTGTCTGTGTGTGCAAGACAGCTGCATATATTTGCGCATCCTAAGTCTGTGCTTGACACATAAAAAGAACAAGGTTTTGGAACTGGCCTGCTAATTTCTTGGTCCACCTCCAGTTAGACAAGTGGCGATTTTGACTTCAGGGTTCCGTCTATACCACGGACCCCCGAGATGAGGTATAACCCTCGCACGCTCTTATGACGACAGGACTCCAGACCCTGCAGTGGGTCACTCCTTACTCTGAGGCATGATAGACCATTCAGTGCTTTCTAGAAGCACAGTCTTTAAGTTGGTTGTGAGGTTGCCTGGCAGCTTCCTCTTCGAGTTCTTCCATTTTCCCCCAAAGGCCTGACCAACAATGGTACCCGTTGTGTTGCAGGCGGCGTCAGACAGTGAGTGTGGTCAGAATGGGACACCGGTGATCATATCGACCCACACCATCCAGCACTATGACGAAGGTCAGTATGGCATTGAGTGACCTCCCCCTTGGGGCTTGGGCCATTTAATTCTGTTTATGGCAAACAAAATATAGCGAGAAGCCACTGGATCACTCTGGACACTTGCATTTGTTTCCTGAGGCCACTGTAACAAACGCATCATGAATTAGGCAGCTTAAACAAATTCTCTTACAGTGCTGAAGGCCAGAGGTCCGGAGTCCAGGTGGGGGCAGGGTCGCACCTGTTCCCTGGCCACTCTCCTGCCTGTGCATGGCTGTGTTCTCCCTGTGTCTTTACAGCCTCTTCACTCTATGCATGTCTGTCTCGGTGCCCAAATTCCCCCTTTTAATAGGGAAACAGTTATATTGGGTTAGGGCCATCCTGACCACCTCATCTTAACTTGGTCATCTGCAACATGTCCCAACTCCACACAAGGAACATAAACATGTAATGCAAACACGTGCTCATTAAAACAAATAAATAATTTTGAAAGATCCTATTTCCCAATAAGGGCACATTCACAGGAATTAGGACTTCAACATCTTAGCAGGATACAACACGACCCAACCCAGGTTGGGTCTCTTCTGAGCACGTAGGACGGCTGTGAGAGGCCACAGATTCGCAGCAGAACAGATCAAAGCAGTAGGGCACAAATACTAAGAGTCTGGCTTTTGGAGTTGGGCAGACCTGGGTAGATCCCCGCTTGGCAGCTTTCCAGCTGTATGACATAGGTGCACATGTCACTTGTCATATGAACCTATTCCTTTCAGCGACTGGGACCACCTTGGGGGTGCAGGTCGTTGTCCTCGCTGCCGAGTGGAGAGCGCCCCCTGCGTTCTGTCCACGTGCAGATTTTGGTGAATGGCAAAGGAGAAACAATCTCTAACGGCCTGATAGCGAGAAGGCATAGAAAATGCAACCCAGTCACCAACGTCCAGGCCAGACCCGGTTAGTCATCCGAGGAAAAGAAAGTGGCATTCCATTCAGTAAGACGTTAGCCAGGCAGGTGCCACAACCCCTACAAACACCCTCCAGCCACTTTCTGCCCAGGAGGGAGGACGATGCCGGGCACAGCTTGGCTTTGTCACCTAAGGTCTGACGGAGGAGAAAAAGCTACACCTCAGAATGGTGGGAGGAAAAAGCTTCCAACCACCTCAGGAGAGTGTTGTTTTCTGGTTTGTCTTTTACAAAAGTCCTGCACATCCTCCTCAGGAGCTCTATGGTAACATGGATAAGGCTACCGTCATTCAATCAGCATTCTGTTCTTCCGCAACAAAAAATGTGGTGTAAGAAGGTGCGAGTACACAGAGGGAGACCCCGAGCTCCCGCCTCACTCAAGGGGAACCGAGGTGTGGGGCGGGCCGGGGCAGCCAGGGCACGAGGTGGCGGCAGGCGGGGAGGGCGTGCTGTGCTCACAGGTGGCTCCCGGGACTCAGGTGAAGCGCCCAGAGCTCTCCCGGGAATCCGCACGTATGTCCCATGTCTGCGCTCTACACTTGAGAAGAGTGAGTTTTTCTCATCTCTCTCCAGAGCAATTTTTGTCCCCTGGTGTCAAAAGCACCCCCACCGAGAGTTCAAGTACCGGGGGATGCGTTTACTTACGAAGCCACAGTACGCAATAGTGAAGAGTCAGTCGCACCCAGAACAACGTCTCTCCTCCCTCCAGACGGCTGTGTGCTAGTCCCCAGAGCGTGTGCCTCTGTCACCTTGTGTACCAAAAGCGATTAAGGGTCTCGAGGTGGGGAGATGATCCTGGATCGTCCAGGTGCTGCCGGTGTGACCACGAGCATCTTTATACACACTGCAGCACGAGGGACAGAGTGGGGAAGGAGATGTGATAGGACCAGGTGTCACCAAGCGAGAGTGACTTGAAGATGCTCCGCCCCAGGCTTGAAGGCGGAGGAGGGGCCACAAGCCAAGATGCCCGACAAGACGAGGAAGCTGATTCTCCCCAGAGCTTCTAGAAAGTGGCCCGCTCTTGACACGTGACCTTCAGAGCTGTAGGGTAATATATTTGTGTCGCGTGAGGGCACACAGCCGGGTCACCTGTTACGGCAGCAACTCCGCCCTGGGGTCTGACACACCTCGGCGCACTTCCTGGCTCTGCCGCTCTCGAGCTGCACAACTTTGGCAAGGAATTTGTATTTCCTAGCGTCCATCTGTGAGATGAGAATCACAGCTAACAACGCGAGGAAGCACTAAGCGCAAATTTATCACGGTAGTCCCCTCTTTTCTTAAAATAAACCTGCCTGATGCTCACTGCTTAGCAAGTGGCAAAGACCAGCGTGTGGTTCATCTGGCAGAGGACAGACATCATTTTTCAGAAACAGAAGAATGTCTCTGCTCCGCCTGGATAAGAAGCTTCTAAAATTAATCTGCTTTTTGTTCCTCAAAAGAAAAAGTGCCCAATTTTACTTTAAAATATATATGTATATATATATGGTGAGTCATTTTATTACATTGAAAAATGTTCCCTGAGCAAAGCGCTCCCACTGGCACTGCAGTGAATGAGGAGAGAAGCATTTGCCATGATCCCTGGATGAAATGTCAATGGAGACCTAATGCAAAAAAATCACAGCTACCGTTTGAGGGTGGTAGCTCATGCCTCTCTGGGAGGCTGAGGCAGGAGGATCCCAAGTTCAAGTCCAAGCGGGACAAGTTAGTGAGACCCTGTCTCAAAAAGAAAAGGTAAGAAAATAAAGGCCCAGGGATGGAGCTCAGTGTGGAGGCCCTGAGCTCAATCTCCAGTGTGGGAGTGGGGAGGTAAAGGAAAATATGGACTCATCCTCTGCCATGGACGGGCTTAAATACACCTGTTCCTTTAGCGTCCACAGTTACTCTTCAGGTGGTTTGCTCTTGTTGCTGTTGAAAAAGGGTCTTTTTGAGTTGCCCAGCTGCCCTCGAACTCAGGATCCTACCTCAGTCTCCGAGGAGCTGGAATTGAGCTGTGGGCCACTGTGCCCAGCTCTGGCGGGCTTTTTAAATACAGTTTCCATAACTCCAGTATAAACATATAAGTTCTGGAAAGCACAGTGCTCATCACCTTGGGTGAAATAGACCTGAGCTGAGCGCCAGGCTGGCAACACAGTGATCACAAGCAGAGGATCGAACCTGCTCTCTCGAGCCCCCCAGACTCTGACGCCACCTGGGTGTGAGGAGCACGGAGACCAGCGTGGGCTCTGGGAGTCTGAAGGGTGCAGGGACTAGGGACCAGAACCACTCCTGTCTCTGCCCATCTCTGGCGGGGCTCCCCGTGGGAATCCCTCGGCAGAGCAAGGCATTTCAATGCTGCCTGACTGTAGGCTTTCATTTTAAATTTCCCAACCAAAAAAAAAAATCATCATGCTGTGTTGGCCAAACGCGACGCTACTACACCAGCAGACCCTACTCGGCCACTTCTGATACTGTACTTTTTCCCTACGTCACACCTCTCAGTGGACATGGCTTTAAAAAAAAGTTCACGGATGTCACCAGCATCAGGTCACCCTCGCTGGAAGCAGTTAAGCATTACAGTCCTGCGCTCAGCCGCAGCCAGGTGGCTCGGGGCATCCTGCCATTGTAAGGTGCTCTCGCCTTCCCCAGAGCAGACAGCGGGGGGACGCCGCCAGCGGCAGCCCCCTTCTTAGCGCCGTTTCTTCTCTCAGGCCGGTAAGCCGGATGTGGAGTCAACTCACCAGCCCTTCTCCGAGTGACTTCTGAGAGGTGCATCTTCAAGCAATTTAAAAAGTTCGGTGGGCGTGGTGGTGCATGACAAGGAGTGGAATGGCGGAGTCATACGGTGACGCTGCATTTAACTTTTCGGGGACCCGCTCCACTGCTTTCCAAAGCAGCTGTACCATTTCACATTCCCAACGGCACTATGCGAAGGTTCCGGTCTCTGCATCCCCACCAGCACCCACAGGCATGAAGTGCTATCGTGTTGGGTTCTGAGCTCCGCTAGTGACCCCCGATGCTGGGCATCTTCTAGGTGTCCGCTGGCTATTTGCATGTCTGTTATTCAGAGCGCAATATCATCCTGTACCCTTCTCCCTGAGTGCCTTGCCTCAGAGCCTCAAGCTGACAAGAGCCGCTTTTTTGGCAGCTTTCTATGTGTCCCCTGCCCCCTCTCCAAAGCATAATCTATTTTCTTAACAGCTGAGCCCCTTAAAACAGTGAGGTACCACTTCCCTGGCAAGCTGCTTGCCATCGAGGGATTCAGTATTGTATTTCTGATCAGTGATTTTCAGGGAAAGGGGAAAGATTTTCTACCACACTCCTGGTGGAAATGTAGGTTTCCAGACCCAGTTTTGGAAAGTAATCTGGATGGTAGTGTCTATTTTTAAAAAAATTAAATGAACATTGATTTGTACATAGTAATTCTACATTTCTGCCTCTGTCCTGTAGAGAAAAAAAAAATCTCTGGTTTAGGGTTTTTGAACATGAAAATTTATTCCAGCATTGCTTGCCATGGAAATGCAAGAAATGATATGGAAGCTACCAGAATATTTGTGGGTTAGGTAATGGTTTAAATATCTTTTGCTATATTTATACCAAGAAATATTAGGCAGTCCTTAAAAGAGAAGACAAATTTGGGTATATTGGCTATAGAGGCAACTATCATGCATAAAAGCAAAATATTTTTAATAGGATCCAGTTTTTATAAACATGACAAACTCAACCACCATATAGGAATATCTGGGATGTTTATATTTGTTTGCACGCACAAAGTTCAATGAGGCAGGATGCAGATGTTAGTTAGCTTGTAGCAAAGCGAGAGAGTAGAGACAGGGAAGGAAAAAGCTAAGAGATGATGTTGAGTAGTAAGCACATGTTAAATGTGTATTATTATCCAGTTTAGAAAAAGAAACCCAGAAGACCAAGTCGAACACTGAGGTGTCTTGGAGTGACAGTATTCACTGGTGTTAGCAAATGCTGGTTTTGCATTTGAGTTAACTCTCTACGTTCCAAGTTTTCACAGGCAGATGCACAATAGGAAGAAGGGAGTGCGGACGGAAGTGGAAAGCGTGTGCCACTATTACAATCTCGCTGCACAGTGACTGATAATCACTGTGGCCTTCAGCGGACACTTGATGGGCTGCATGAGGTCACCTGCCGCCTTCCGTTCACCTTCCATTGGGACCCAGTGGCTTCGTCACTAAATGCCTATAGACGTTGTGTCAAGCTGATGGCCAAGAACTCTTCCCCCATGCCCACAAAACCAGTTCTTTTATTTGCGCTAGAATTTCTTGGCAAAGACATCTGGCTTTTTAACATTGAGATAAAAAGCATGAAATGTGATCACTCAGTGAAGTTTTCAAATCTAACACCTTCCTCCAAGCAGTAAGTATCTGCCCCATGAATCAAGATTTCAAGACCTCCAGAGCAGCCAGCTCATTTGCACAACACAGAGAGCCGCAGTTGTTTGAAGTGTCATTTGACTCAGCAATACAACCACAGTAGGGTCATTTTTGTAAAACTTTGAGAGTTCTTCATCAGTTTTCCCAAGGGCCTATCATAATCCTTTCATATTCAAATACGATTCTCTTTTGAAGAACGCATCGTCCACTTTCCCTTCGCCTCCCAGTACCGTTTTAATGTTGCCGGATCCTCGGCCCACAGTGACTGTCTGATCCAAGCATCTCGCCCACATTAATTCACAAAACTCAACGAACTCCTGTAGCTTTTGTGAGATTTTCAATTCCCCTTGCAATCGGCATTCACTGAATGCCCATTTTCTCCTTTATCCCAATTGACCAGGATACTGACGCATAGAACAGTGTGAATAAAAAGGGACGTTTAAGTGAGGAATACTTTTCATAAGTGGATGCTGCATTTGTGAATAAGATTATGATGAGAACTTTCTCTTCCCTCTTTTACCTTCCGAACTAGGAGGATTTGAATAATAACTTCTCAGAACAAACGAACTCTGTCTCCCTCAGCATGCTTGTCACAGGGATGCTGTTTCTGTCACTCGGCCCATCGTGGCCCTTTGCCCAGAACTTGCAGGGTGGCGCCCAGGTGCTGTTCTCCCTGCCCAACCATGACACCTGATTCAACCCTGTAGCCAGTGCAGTGGGGTAGCTGGGGCTGTGACCCAAACAGGGGAAATTCCCGCCCCTGTAGACTGGGCTTACACTCTAGGGACGTGGGAACGAGGCATTGCTGGGGCGGCCCGTCTGTGGGGACACGCCAAGACCTCCAGAAGCTGCCCGGACCCTCAGAGAGCACTGACCTGAGAGGTGCAGTTTATTCCTATTACATGCACACCCGGGATAAAGATTAACTGGGCGCAGTGAAAGATTAACAGTAAAAGATTAACTGAAAGTTTAAACGGACGAGCGAGTGTAACAATATGCTGTACACAAACAAAAGTCGGGTCTCCGCGGTCTTTCTCTCAAACTACCTTAATTCCACATTGCTGTGTACTGTGACAAGGTTGTGGGATTGTAGTTCACTGCAGGTAACAGAAACTACGAAAACCAAAACCTTAAACAAGGGGAGAGTGCTGTGCTGATATCGTTTCGGAGAGTGGCGAATGGTCTGTGTACTCCAGTGAGTGAGCAGGAGTCAGCTGGCCGGGTTACTTCAGAGAGGGAGGTCCAGGAAGGTCCATCCTGACCTGGGCCCTGAATGGTAGACAGGGAGCCACGGTAAGAGCCGGGGAGAACGCCCCCTGGTGGAAAGAGCAAGCAGCACAGAGAGCTTCAGGTGTGTTGGGAAGTGCGAGGAATACGGCCTGAGTTGAGGTTCTAGAGGGTGGAGACTATACGGAGTCTTGACTTGATTTCCATTGAGGTAAACGATATGATTTAATTTTTGTTTAAAATGAGCAAAAAATCACATACCAATGTTGCCTGTGTGAGAGAAAATCCCCTCCATGTGTAGCTTTCCCTTAAAAACCCACTAATTCTATAATTAAATTGTGTCTACTTCCTCCTCCCTCTTTTCTCTTTCTCCTTTCTCCTCTCTTCTTGCTTCTACCAAATGCGGTGAGGTATCTGAACTTCGGAATCAAACAAATTCAGGTTCGAACCCTGGTTCCACCACTTATGAGCTAGGCAAATGTTTCAAAAAGTGATTTGATATCTCAGGGTCTGTTTCCCTACCTGTTAAATGGGCATGATGAAAACACCCAGCTGAGACATGCTGTAGTACTTAAATTAAATGCCCTTGTTACATACAGTGTTTACTATAATGTCGTCACATGGGACGCATTCAGTGAATGTTAACTGCTAGTTTTGTAGTGGTACCAAGTGAAAATTTTAGCTTTCATATATAAAAAAAAAAATCCAGGTGCAATGGTGCATACCTATAATCTCAGCCACTCAGGAGGCTGAGGCAGGAAGATCACAAGTTCGAGCCCAGCCTGGGCAATTTAGCAAGACCCTGCCTCAAAATAAAAAATAAAGTGGGGTGAGAATGCAGCTCAATAGTTAAAACCCTAGCACCAAAAAAGAAAAAGAAGAAAGATAACTTCCTCAGAAATTCTGAATACTGCACATAGTTGTGTGTGTAAATATATGACGGGCACTCCAGTGAAGCTCTTGGTTTCCACTAAGAAGACAGAGTGCTTCGAAAATGACAAACATTTCTGAAATTTCTCCATCCCAGATTCTTGTACTCCTGAGGATAAACGGATTCATAGCTTATTATTCTTAAAAGTGTTTCAGTAGCACTCAGATTGTCAGGTTAAACCACTGAACTAATTCCTTTCCTTCTCTCCTGCATTTAGAAAGATCAAATAGTAATTATAATAGTAGTCTATAACTAGTGCAATCATAGTTGCCTTTAACTAAAGTAAAGGCAACTAGCATTTACTGAACACCTACTATGGACCAGGAAGTGTGAAGTGCATTACAGGAAGTACTGTACTCAGCTACACATCATCCTTTGGGGAAGGCACTGTTACTTTCATGTCCATTTTGTAAGAAAACCGAGGCACAAAGACAGGAGTTGGCTCACCAGATCACCTATTTCATAAGGGGCAGAGTCAAAGCCAGGTCCGCTGATCCACAGCCCAAGCTGTTAACAATCACCTGAAATGCTCCTGGAAGCGAGTTCTCATTCATACGTCTGGATACAGGACAAAATGTCTTTTCTACATTAAAGAGATCAAACTTTTCAACTTCATCTTCTAAATATCTGGGAGCTGCCATTTGCATTCTTACTTGATTTCTTTTTATCTTCCTTAAACTCTTGCACATTTGCTTTCCGTGAATGGGAAAGTCGCTGTGGTATGTCGCCTGCTCTGTAAGAACGCTCTTCTTTATTGAAACCAGGGTTAGGAAACCAGACTTCACACGGAACTGCACGTTCAGGGCCAGTCTGCTAGACGGGACTTTGAGTTCTTTCTGTGGCAGGAGAAGACACGTAACCACTCCCGGTCTTTGCAGGAGGGTAAAACCTGTAACTCCAACAACTCTTCTTCCTTCTCAACTCAAAAAGATAGGTTTCGTGCGGGTGCTTGTTTTAAAAAATATTTTATCATTTTTAATGTCCAGGGCCTCAGATGACTGTAATCTCTCGTTCCCAAAGGGACACTTTGCCTTCATTTTTGTTGAGAAGACAAAGCATTGGTGATTCTTTTTCTTTCCCATCTAATTCCTTACTTAGAGCTCACTTTTCTGTACTTGGCCCTCTTCGCTCTTTTCTCTCCTATCCTGACTGACTGCGAGGCTTACAGGCCTGGAGGTAGCTTCCTGAGAGGGGAACAGATTCCTACTGAAAAACAGTGAAACAGGTCCTGACCAGACCCTTGAGGCTCTCCTCAAGTCACCGAATGTATGCTGAATTTAAACTAGCAGCACCATTGGCTTGTGCCGTGCTGAAGTCCAACTTCAGGCACAGCTGAATCCGGATGTCCAAATGCTATCACTGGGCATCTGCTTCCTTGGTGTCCTGGATCTGCTTTTCATCTGTGTCTGTTCGTCACTGCTAGACTCCACCCCACTGAAGTAGCCAAGTCTTCCACCACTTCCAGATGGACCACCCCCATCGGTGTGCCAAACACAGAGGCTACAGTTCTGTCCTACTGTCCTACTAGGGTTAGCAAAAGTCCCGGGATTTATTTCAATCCATCTGGCTGAGGTCATGTGTGCACGTGGGAAGTGAGATTCTCAGCAAGAGAAACAGAAATCGGGGCGACTGTCGTGGGTGCGCAGCACCCAAGACTGAGAGACATAGTTTCAGCTGTCATGGGTCGTGTGCCTGAGATTCTGAGTTCTGAAAAGTTAGTAAAAACATTTCACTGAGTCTCAGATAGCAGGGACCATTGTATCCGTCTGCTGTCGTCTCCAGCTGTGTCAAAATCTTCTGCAAATAAGCGGTACATATATCCCCTTTCAATACAATACGTTGGCACTTTTAAAAAAGTCTCCATGGAAAGTTGTGCATTTCTGTGTGTGTGTGTATGTGTGTGTGTGTGTGTGTCTTCCAGTGACTTTTTCTCTGACTCCAACACTCTTAAGCATTTCATTCCCAGCCAGTGGATGAGGAGGAGAGAAAAAAGTAGAGGAAATCAGTCGATGCTGTTGACATTTTGAGAAGCCCTCTTAGTTTTGCCTCTTGGCTTCTCCTTTTTGTCAATTTCTTCCTCCACTCGCAGGATTCATTCCTATTCACGCTCAGGTTTCCAAGGCTGCACTTACTCACCTCCTGCTGTGACCTCAGTCTAGCCCTTCCGTCTCCCTCTCTCCCTCCCTCCTTCTGTGTATGTATCAATGCTCTGGGTTTGGGTTCCTGGGCCACAAGCCCAAGGGAGGAAGAGCCAGAAGTCGGCTGGGGCGCTGGTAGGTGCCTTCCTCGCCGGCTTCTGAGCAGCCCTCCCCGCGGGCACCGCCCTGTCTGAGCACCAGGATCGCTGCTCCTCGGAGTTGGGCCCGGACGCTGCCGTCCTGCACCAGAATCCAACAGGTGCTCGCTTGTTTATTTGTTCTTGACTCAGGACAAGGGGGAGATGCTGGAGTTTGACGAAAACAACTGCTAACAAACGTGTGTGCATTTATCACTGCATACTAACATGCAATAGAAGCAGAACAAAGAAACCTCAATTCCTCCATTCTCTTTCGCTTTCCTGCAAGCTGATGTTAAGATGCATCTGCCTGAAGGGACAAAAATCTTTCGAAACTCCTCATGGTATGTGTTGGTTCTCAGGCACTTACTCAGTAAGGGAAAGGAAAGGGCGCTGAGCCAGATTTCTTGCCAGAGGCTTCCCTGTCAGTGTCGGCCCAACCCCAGGAGGGAGCTACAAATATTTCCACTTTACAAATGAGGAAATGCAAAGACTTTCAGGGACTTTCCCAGGATCACACAGCTTATCAATAGAGGATCTCCATCTTTAATTGTGATTCCAGAATTCTAGGTATTTTCCCCCCAAATATTGTGCTGCTTTATGAAAAAGGACCTAGACCAAGAAGACAGTTCAATTAAGTCAGCAGAAACAGGTGGGTGTTGGCAAAGCACGTCCCTGCGGGAGGCGGCGCCCATCCCATGGGGCTAAGGTTGGTTTCATCCCTAATTCTGTTTGAGGGCCTGAAGTCTGGTTTGCTTTGCTGGGTGAACATCTGCTCTTCTGGACTTCAAAGTACAAAATTTTTGAGCACTACTTTTTAAAATCTTCCATTCTCTCGATAGCCTATGCTGTACAATTTTATAGTATGATAGAGCAGGAAATTAGGAATTGGTTTCTACCTAAACTAGACTCAGCTACTTATGGGCTTACTGGGCAGCCGTGGGAAGGTGAATCAGCCTTTCTGTATCTCCGTCTTCTCACTCATGAATAATGACAATAGCTACCATTCATGACATTTATTAAGCACCTACTATACTCCAGGCACTGTTCTATGTACTTTAAAAATGTTAACCCACATAATCTTCCTAACAAAATCATGAGATAGAGTCTATCATTTGCCTCATTTTCCCAGAAGGTGAAGCAGAAAAAAAATAAATAACTTGGATTCGAATTAATATTCTGACTCAATGGTTCTCAATCACAAATGATCTCCGTCCCTCAGGGAACATCTGGAAATGCATGGAGAGGAGTTGGGCTGTCAGGACCAGGCAAGGCACATCCCCAGACTCTGCTAACCATCCTGTAATTCACAGGACAGACAGATCCCCATTGCCGACCCCAGATGTCAGCAGAACCAAGGCTGACTTTGCCCCAGCTCCTGAGCCCCGACTCTTAACCACGGCACAGTCCCCCAGCTGCCGTCCTGACCCTGTGCTTCCCGCAGGCCCCTGTGAGGAGAGAGGAGAGAGGGACTAAGTGTCCCGTTCACAGTCTGTGGCAGCAGGAGCTTTCCAGGAGCAGGCTCTTCCTCCTCGCCAGCCTTCCCTTCTCTTCTCCCAGGAAGATGGGGACAGAGAATGTCTACGTGGCTGACTTCGGCCTTGCAGAGTAGCCGGGGAAGAGTGCAGCCCCTGCTCACACCGTGGCCTCTGTGCATCAAATGCTGGGAGTCCATTATTCCTTCTGGAATTTCCTGGCTGGTTGAATAACTTCTGTTTACGTTTGTGTTTACAGTCGATCTGGGAATAAGCGTCCAGAAGGATAATGTGGCCGCTTCTTCCCCCAAGACAATGGAGATCAGCACTGTGGCCGATGCCAGCGGAAAGAATCTTGGGAAAGAGGCCAAACCCGAGGCACCAGCTGCTAAATCTCGTTTCTTCCTGACACTCTCTCGGCCTGTACCAGGGCGTACCGGAGACCAAGGCGTGGATTCATCCACTGGAGCGGCGAAGCTTGATGTCAGCTCCAACACAGCTCCGGCGAACAAAGACCCGAGTGACAGCCCGGCCCTTCCCGGAGCAGCTGCACCGGGGCCGGCCACGGATAAAACCCCAGGGCCGAGCCCGGCCGGGGACCAGGCCCTCCCGACCCCCCGGGCGCTAGGACCTCTCCCACCTGAGTCAGGGGGTGCGGCCCCCCCTAAGCCCAAGGACCCCAGCTTTTTCGACAAATTTTTCAAACTGGACAAGGCACGGGAAAAGGCAGCAGCTGAAGACCAGCAGGAAACCGGGAAGGCTGAGTGGCAAGAGGAGGCCGAAGGGGTCCCAGGCCAGTCCCACGGTGTCCCCGCAGAGGAGGTAAGTGTGCAGAGCGACTCTCCGTCTCGTCCCAAGTGCATATGCGGGGGCACAGATGGGCTAAGACCTCTGTGCGCGCCGCCCTGCAGTCACCCAGGGTCCTAGACAAGGCACCGAGCTCGTGCCCCCAGAGTGAATCCCAGCCAGCCAGTGTCTCCCCCACGGCCCTGTGGGCGGACACATCTGCAGAGCAGGAAGAGAGGTGGCGCGTGCTTCGTGTCACAGAGAAGCGCAGGTGAGTTACACGCGGGCGAATCCAGCCTTCCGTGTATCAAAGGCCAAGGCAGACAGGGCGCGTTATGATGGACGGCGCCTGGGCAGAAAGGCCTCAGTGGGGAGAAAGTGATTCCGAAAGACTTCAGTACTCAGCCCCGCTCAGAGATCGCTGAACGTGCAGGGGGGTGTCTGGCTTTAGCGGGGACACGTTTCGTTCCTCGGTCCTAACAGCCGGTGTGATCTTTTCTCTTTTGCACCAATGTGCAGGCTCACGGTCCGGGCAGAATGCCTTGTATACTAATTACTTTCCAACAAGCTAGAACAGTATTTTTGTAAAAATTACATTTTTTTTTACAAGGAGGTATCTTGAATTGGTTGTTTTCTTTCTTGAACCAAGAGAAAAGCAAGCTTTTTTGATATTTAAAGAAAAAAGCATTTAACCTTGAGAGAGCTTGAATATATTTGCGGATGTAGAAAGAGATAAGAATTAATACGGTATATTTTTAAGGCACTTTTTTTTGTTAACAGACTTTTAAATAATATTTTTCAAAAATTAGGAATAAAGTTGAGTGCCTCTAGTTAATTTAAAAGAAGGAAAGACTACATGGGCTAAGTTTTTTACAATGTGGTTGCTTATCACTGTTGATGATATATTTGTCTTAAGAATGTAACTGTGTACGGCCAAGATGCTAATAATAACACAGGCTATCATGTATTGAATGCTTATCATAGGCCAGGTTCTGTTCTAAGCACTGAACATACATTGTTTTACTTAATGAAAATGAGTGTCACATTAACCTGCAATTTCAATGCACCCAGGGTAGCATTGAGAATTATATTTGACTGGGCTGGGGATTTAGCTCAAGTGGTACAGCACTTGCCTAGCAAGCATGAGGCCCTGAGTTCGATCCTCAGCACCAAAAAAAAAAAAAAGAGAGAGAGAGAGAGAGAGAATTATATTTGACTATCAGACCAGCTGAAAACTATGGACAGTTGCAAATGAGAAAAGATAGGGCTGAGGATTTAGCTCAGTGGTTAGAGTGCTTGCCTTGCAAGCACAAGGTCCTGAGTTCGATCCCCAGCACCACAAAACAAAAAACCAGAAAAGACAGTAAGTCTCATGCATTGAAATGGGTACTGTCAGCATTCTTGCTATTTCTATCAATTTTAAACCACAGTGTTTTTCGAGGTTGCTTTCAGAAGGTTAAGAAGTTTCCCTGCAAATGCCACATCCCAAACTGTACCAATTCAAGGAACCCATTGAATAGCTTTTGTATGATTCAAAAGTAGGTCTTCGAATGCGTCCAAGCATCAGTTCTGTCTGATCGTGAACTGGGCCAGGCGCAGGTGGCAGAGCTGCGGTGGTAGGCAGGGCACAGAGCCCCTGTCCTCATGGAGTGTGCCGTCCACTGAGGGACGATGATTAAGTAAAGCTGCTATTGCAAAGCAGAGTGCCATGTGCTCCACCAGGAGGCGGAGCCCCGGGAGAGTGGCCAGGCAGCCAGCCTCATTGGTCGCATCCCACAGGATGGGAAAACCAGGAGCCTGAAGGTCTCTTGTCTAAAGAACATAAAGTGTTCATCAGTACTCATGAATTTCAATTATTGGTCATGGCCTCCTAAAGCTGTTCTGGGGTGCTGATTTTTTAAAGTCAGCGATTCTTTGGCATGGACAGCCAAAACCAGTCATTGCCCGAGTTAGGAAAGGATGGAGTTATTCACAGGAAGAGAATGGAGGACGGTACTTTACCCATCTTTGCACAGTTGTCCAATGACTCATCCAAGTCCCGATCCTAACTAAGCAAACCAGTTCGGCATTTGCTAGCCCACCCTCAGCCCTATTTAACCATAAAACCCCCAGCGTACTCCACCCATTTCTAGTTCAAGAAAGGGGAGGGAAATGTTTAGAGTTGCGGTTTAACTCTGCTTCCTTTATTGGGGTGAGGGGCGGGGACTCGGGGATGGCACCTCAGTTTGAATGGAATGTGTACCCAGACAAGAGTTGAGTCAAAGGTGGCGCTGATGTGGGAAACAGGACAGTATCTCATACAGTCAAGTCTGGAGTGATGTTTTGAAGTCGTAATAATCTCTCAGAGTACCCCAAAATTCTAACTGTCTTCCTTTGTGAATAAGTGAGCTAGATCCCTCAGACTAACTCATGAAATCTGCATCTGATCTTGCTACACTCCACATTTCCATTTTTAGTTGATGGTATCATCGGAATTTGTAATATTGAATGCCCACCCTCTACTATGTACATAGAAAACACTAAAAAGTTATGAAATAGCCACTTGTTCAGCCTGCGAACTTGTGACTATTCATGTACATATGTCTGTAAGGATTTTTAATATAAAAAATAACCCTCTGACTTGTTAAGCTTTCTCATCACAGCCCTGGCTGCGCCGTTCCCTATTTGGGGAGAAAACCAATTGTTCTATAAGGGTAATAATTGTAGACAATGCAGTCCTCAGAAAGTAACATGAATAAAACTTCTCCATCAATGGCTTTCTTGGTGGGAGGACCACATTATGCATAGATGGATGTCAATGTATTGATTCAGAATTCTTAGGGTAAATTATGCTTTGGGCTCAGCTGGTCAGCTGTCCATCCCCTTCTGCCCACACCAGCCCTTCCCCCATTTGCACTGCCCTCCCCTCTGTGGATTGGCATTCCAACCACAAAACCACAGAGCTGTGAATTAGGAGAGGGATGCCACCATTTCATTCTGGGAGAGACACACAAATCTTCTGTGTTTTCAGAATGACAATCTTATTTTTGTGCCTCATAAAACTACATTCAGAGCATAGCATAATTAAAACAAGGCAAGAATTCACGAACAAATGAAGCATTTACTACATAGGCCAAAGAAAAGATAAATTATATGCCTGAAAGGTTTCACTGAGCTGTGATTCACACAAACCAACGTGCTGGCAGGAATGAGAGTTTTTTTCTCTCCCCCTCAACTGAACCAGAATTCTAAAATAAGTATTTAAGAGATTCATCATACACACTCATGCAAACGATCATATAGTGGAAATTTGACCTTTATGGGTTAAAAAGAGAAAAGAAAAAACACACTAAGCTTCTATTATCTACGCATTTCTTCCAGCAGAGTCTGTGTTGGGGGTGGGGCATGCACAATGTGTTGCGATGTACAGTTTCATAGAAACACGCTTCTTTTCTCTTCCAAATTTAGTTAAATTCTTCATTTGTAATTTAAACACTGACTTTGTGCAAGGCTTGGCAGGTAAATCATGCTCTTAGCCCCTCAAAGAGCATGTTATCTGGTAAGAGACACCATATTTAAGGGATGTTGGGATAGATGACTGGCCCTCAAATTCACTCAGGTTGCAAGTATTAAGTACCATCCTCAATGAATTTGCCTCCCTCTCTCTTTTCTCCCTTGAATACGCCTCGTTCGGGCTTTGGTGAAAGCCTCCATGATGCGGCACCTCCCCCTTGCCGTCATTGCGCCTGCCAAGTCCCCTAAGTCTCACAACAGATCCAAGACGGTCTGGTCACAGTCAACTCTGAGGCGATGGGCCTCTCCTACCTTCTGGAAGCATTGTCCTCACTGGGTTTCCAGGTCCCCCAGCCACTTGGCCGCTCTACCTTTGTTTCCCTGATGGATTTTATCATCCCAGGGTTGGAATGCCCAAGATCTCATTCTTGGATATCTTCTCTAACTACACTCATTTCCTTGAAAAGCTCCCTGCTCCCCAGTTCGTAGGTTTAAATATAGCTCTCTGCTGAAGAGTCCCAATTAGACGCTTATCTCTCTTGCCTGGATTTAGCCCAGCTGCCTCTCTCACAGGTCTGCTTGCATTTCCACACCTTCACATGTGAACTCACTGAGCACCTCAACATCAGTGTATCCAAAACTGAACTCCTCATGGATCACCTAACAACCGCTTGCCCGCTGGCTCAGCCCCCAGGCTTCCTCTGCTCTGTGAATGGCAAAACTGTATCCTGCCACTGCTGTTCGGTTTTAGAATTGCAAGCAAACAACCACAGTCTCCAGAGTCCTTTTCCACCTAGTATTAGGCAGTGAATTGAAACTAAACCCTGCAGTCTAGTAAGCTAGGTTTGCACTCTGCCTCTGGCACCGACTGGCTGTGCCCCTGTGGGCTACTGAGCCTCTCTGAGCCCCAGTTTTCTCATTGGCAATGCTGTGGTTTAGATCTAAAATATCCCCAGAAGTCTCATGTGTTTGGAAAGTGACTGGATCATGGGGGCATTGTACTCATCAGCAGATTCACTCACTCGTGTGTTCAGTAGCTGAGTGTGCTGCTAAGAGGTAGGGACTGGTCAGCCCAGGTGGGTCCCTGGGGGAATGACCTGGAAGTGTATGTTCCGTCCATGGCCTGTCCCCCTCTCTCTCTCTGCTTCCTGGCTGCCATGATGTGAGCAGCTTTCCTCTGCTAGGCCCTTCCACTATGATGGTTCTGGCTTGGAGCTGGTGGACCATGGACTGAGCCCCCTGAAACTGTGAACCAAAGGAAACCAATCCTGCTTTTAATTTCAGGTGTCAGGTATTTTGTCCCAGTGATGGGAAAGTGACTAATACAGGCAAAGTAAGGATAATGATACCATTAGCACATCTTCACATCATAATTTTCACACTTGTGAAAATTAAATTACATAAGCCATGTAAAATATTTAGCATGCAGAAATTGAAAAAGAGAAAAGCTAGCTATTTTTAGTATCATGGGCTTCCTCCCTGCCTATACTCCAATTTTAGTCTTGTCACCTTTGATCTCCACAGTTCTTAACCATAACTGTTAAAGACAGCATCATTAAATCTAATATGAGGCACAAGTATAACTTGGAGGAAAAGGGTACAGAAGTTGTAGAGTTATTTTGAAATTTAAATTTCCATACTCACAAGCCTAATTCCTTAAGTCTGATGTTCCAGGGTTTCTACTACTTTTCCTGTGCCTTTTATTACAGCTGCATTTTCCACTAAGCCCTTAAATTTCTCAAGTAGTGGTGGCCAATGTGTGGCCTATGCAGATAACACCAGCTCCCAGTATTTTTATCTCTTTTTATGTTTATCAAAAATTTTAGCCAGGTGCTGCGGTACAGGCCTGTAATCCGAGCTACTTGGGTGGCAGAAGCAGGAAGATTGCAAGGTCAAGGCCAGCCTGGGCAACTTAGCAAGACTGTCCCAAAAATAAAATTTAAAAATGCAGGAATGTAGCTCAGTGTTAGGGTGCTCCTGGGCTCCATCCTCAGTGAAACAAAACAAGTACTTCACTTTCAAGAGTTGGATTCTACATAAAGTGACCAGATGTCCCCACCTGGCCCAGCTGGCCTCATTCCTGGGTGGTTTCTGAAAAAATTAATCCCTAAAATACTGTTCTGTGTGCTATATGTTAAGTCAAATTCTATGATAAAATCACTTTGAAGGAAACATCTCATGAAACCATGAAAATGTTCAAGAAAAATCCTCTATATCTTCACCATTTTACAGATGAAAAATCAGAGGTTCGGAGAAACAAAGTTATTTATTGCAAGCCACACAGCTAAAGAAAAGCAAAAATTGTCCACGTCCAAAGTCTGTACTCTTAAATGCTCATCATGACTGTTTCTACCAGTTTTTTGAAACTTGTGCAATAAGGTTGCAACTTACACAAAATTGAATAATATATAATTTGAGGAAGTGTGATTCAAAAATGTTCACATGTGCAAAACCAGAAACACCAACTTAATCCCAAGTTAAAATTTTTAAAAGATGAATTGCCTAATTCCAATATTAGCAGGGCAAGTGAATTATGTGCTTTTTAAATTTTGTTTTTTACTTTATGCCCACACAGCTATGCCATTTTGATTGGTAAAGAGAACAATTTGTACAAAGACCTTTTCAGTGCAAAAGGAGAATCCACCTTAAATTGTGCAAGTTTGGAGGAAGCAAGGTCTTCAGCTCCAACAGTATAATTTTGGTGAATTTAGCACTAGGAGATATTTGATAGGAGGTGTTTATAGCAGCAGGGGTTATGTGCAAATGTTAGAAGCTGAGTGGCCTGAAAGTATGTCCAAATTCCATTACTTAGTAGCTGTGTGGTAGCGTCAAAAAATAAAAAATTATAATTCGTAATTTCTAGGCCGTGTCATAAGCATTTGGCATGTATTATCTTCTTTCATCTTTGGAACAGTATGTCAAAATAGATTATTTTTCTGCCCAACTTCATACCTGGAAATCATTAAGTGAATGGAGGATGAAGACCAGCCCAGCCTCTCTCAATGGTAATTCATTGGAGTCAACTCATTGGACCGGCTTCTAATCCCAGTGAGGAATGAGTTTCACCTCTTGACCTTGCACATGCAACAGTTCTCAAAATAATGCTATTCGTACAGAATGCAACACGCACTAATGTTTTCCATTCTGTTCTGTTTGATTTTTTAATGCTGGCTTTGACTCCCTAAAGTATTTTCCAGTCCACTAATGGTCCCGATCCAAGGTTTGAAAACCTTTCTATCAATACACTTTTCATACACTGAGGCTGAGTAAGGGATGTGACCTCCCAGTGCCCGGAAGTCAGTGGCAGGCTGTGATATTGTTCGGTGAAGCAGGCAAGAATATGGTACGTAGCATGTTGGTTCTCTTTGGAGAACAGTAGGATGTTCTACTGGAGTGTTATCAGCTCTGCCCAGAACAACTTTAAACAGAAAGTGATTTCAAAGCACAAGAATAATATATATGTGTTTTCACTGGGGTCAACTGCAGAATAATACGTTTGTACCATTATTTGTTATTCTTAATTCAGTCTTTAGCATAGTATGGATTATGGCTGAACTTACAAAAGAAATTTTGAGTGATCTTTCCTCCCAGGGTTAGCACGTCTGATTCACTCCTTCAAAAATTATCATGACAGCTAATTGATGAGCATTTACGAAGTCTCAGAAAGGTGACTTGGGTCAGATCATGTGGCTAGAAAGTGGCAGAGCTGGAATTTGTCATCGGTATCCACACACTTTAGCATGGTGCCTCAAAAAGAGGAAGCACTTTGAAACTTTTGAAACATCATGCATCTTTTAAATTTTCTGGAGCGAGTACTTCCCAAACTGATGTGCAGCACATCAGTCTGATGAGCTAGGACAGGAAATGGGGCTCCAGCATCAGATTGGTTTGGAAAATGCCATTTCCTTTACACTCGCTCCCAAAGGCTCCCAAGAGACCAGCCTGGTAAAGGCGCTGAGAAGTCCTACAGCAAGCAGGCCCATTTCGCTTAGTTTCACCACGTATTTCTGGAATTTAATTATCTGCAGAGCTCCGAGCCGTTTTATCTAACAAGGAGGGCGTGCCTCCCAGGAGACAGTTCTTCTAGCAAACGCTCTGTTTCCACAACAGATATTTTATTTGACCTTCATGGCGCTCTGAATGATACTGTAATTGATTGATTATGTTATAAATTGATAGTTGACAATATTTTACAATGATGATATTTCAATACAATTCCTCATCTCGGACATTTCTGAAAAGTCGGAAGGTTTATTCTGTAATCCCGGACAGATGCGAGTGATGTCTGTCTCTTGGCATGGGACGTCCACTCTCCACTTCTCCCCAGTCCCCCCACCCGTGTAGCCATGTGCATTGTTCTTCATTACCAGACTTGCGTGAGTTTTCTTATAGTACAGTTGAGAGTCAACTAATACCTCCATCACAGACCACTTTATTTCCTGATAGCATTTGTCACAATTTAAAACTACTTAGATGACCGTGTGGTTACTAGACTCTAATTCTGGAGCCTGAGACTCAATCAATCAGCGGATGTTAAGCAATAAATAAGAGAGATAAGTACTTTCTTTATTCATTCAGCAAACATGTGAATGGTTTCTTCGTGCCAGAACTATAAATTTTAGATTCTGATACGGGTAGAACAGTGCAACGCATAGAGGCTGTCATGTTAGTGGGAAAATTAATTATAAGAAAGGAAAATAAATAAATAAATGAGCAAACAGTTCTAGGGCATAAATAAGATGATCCATCAAATAAATAGACTTTTAAGATAGGAAATAGGAGAGTG
>PVJO010011033.1:40765-61675 GCA_004026905.1 Hystrix cristata
AAAAAAAAAAAAAAAAAAAAAAAAAAAAAAAAAAAAAAAGAGGTAAGAGAGGAACATTTCATTGCTAAATACTCGCCTTTCGCGAGCCGTTGAAAATCAAGTCGACAAATTCACCTACCCTTCTTGTAGAGGAGATGCTGAGAGAGAAAATGGAAAATCCTTATTTATAGGAAGCAAGTAGAAACTGCTTTCCTTAATTGATTTCTTTCTACTCTCCACCTGTGCTCACAGGAACAAATAGTTTATTTAATCTTACAAACATGAGATTTTCACGTTAATCAATAGCTAAGTATTAATGAGGATTGGCCATGCCAAAGTCATGTGCTAGATTTCTGCTGTGAGATACAAAATGAGTTTTTAAGACACTGAAGTTGTGTCTACAGAGTAGTAAACCAGGTAGTGATATTACGATTTACAACGAAGACTTCAAACCAGATGTTTCCATCTATCTTGGTTCAATTAGTAAAATAAGAACCTAAAACTAACAATGTTTCCTCTCTCTTCCCAAAAGAGGAAGGAAAATGTGTAAGTGGAAATTTTTAGGTCTTGCATGACATGGCTTAAATTCCCCTCTTACAAAGCATGCCAGAGGTTAATTAAAAATCTAGGTTTTATATGCCAATGTTTTATTTCATTTCTCTCTGAGGCCTCTGATCGTTTCTCAGCTAACCACCGAGACCCCTCGGAAGCTTGCTTCAACCACACATTTTGGCAACACGGAAGTTTAAAGTTTTAACCAATGCATGCTTTTTGCATGAGCCATTCTGTATTCAAGAATTTACTGAGAAACTGAACAAATTTTATCCACGAAACTTTTTTTTGTAATTCCAGCATTATTTGCAAGAGAAAACTTGGGAAAACTTGAGAGGTCCACCAGAAGGCGTCTCTGTTGATTGCGGCGTGTCTGTACATTGGCCCTGTGACAGGGACGTCATAGAGATAAAATTCATGAAGACAGTCACACATATTAGACTACAGAGTGATTTCTTTGGGGTAAAAATAGTCTGCATGCCTACATATTTTTTTTTCTACCCAAAGAGGAATAAGGATTGAAGAAATTTTAACTGTTAGAACATGTCTTTCCATAATGGCGTAATTGGCATAATAAGTGTATTTTTTCATTCTTTATTTGTCTACATATTCTCTTTTTTATAAAAGGAGCAGTTTAGGGAACCACCCAAGAAAAGGAAATACCACCATCTAGGAAATTTCCTGATTTCTCCACTAGGCTGCGACATGAAGCTACAAATATAGCAAATCTTACTAGAAATTGCCACACGTTCCTAGTTACATGGTGGCTCCAACAAAAGGTTATATTTCCGCCACAGTAATTCCCAAATTAAGTGATCCAAAGCGTGTGTGGCAATTCCTTGTTCAGAAATGACACACTTTCTAAGTGTACTTATATTTAATATGAAGTCAACTCCAGAGGGACATCCAAAGGAGAAATTCTGTCCGGGATTAGTGGAAGTCCTGACTTACGTGGTCTTTCCTGTGTTCGTACCACTCGGGTTCTGTCCTTGCTTTGGCCATGGGCTTAAAAGGTACAAATGAGTTTTTATTAGTTAGTGTGAATGGGGTAGGAATAGTAGGAGGGTAAAAACTAAAAGTTTCTATGTTGATAGATATATTTATTGACCTCCTTAAGTGACTTTGAGCTTTGTAGTTTAAAAAAGTGAAAAAAATCAGTCTGCTTTAGGAAACTTTGAGTTTCCATAAAATGCTTGCAGGGTTTGGTCTTAGTGTTCCTCCTCGCTTGCTGATTTACTTCCCTTTCTAGGCAAATTGGAGGAACTCAAGAATTAACCAAACCCACTTTTTCTTCCCCAATCTGGGAAAGGCTCCACACAGGTGACGGCACTCTGGGAAGAAGAAAGGTGAAGCCTTAATGATCATCCTGAGGCCCCCGGTGCCCGGCAAATTAATCCCTTTGTGCCGGTCGTGACATCCAAAGGGGAGAAGAGACAGAAGTTTCCCTTTCATCCCAGGCAGCATGTGTCTCAAATTTCAAACAGATGGAAAGGAGGAGAGTCGGGGGTTTCTGTGTCAATGTATTTCAGACGAACTTTCCTGTGTTGAGCTGCACTTAGGCACTGGGTGTTGGTATGACGATTCAGAAAGAAGCAGTGACGCGCTGTGGGGACATCTCGATGAGGCAGATCTATCAGAGCTCCCGACGACGATTTTTCAGTCTCCATCGTCCCAGCTTCCCTTGTATTTTCACTCTGACAATGTCAGACCTTGCTCAGAGGAGGCCGAAATCCAGCTGACAATTTATAGCCAAAGGAAGGTGCCAGGAGTTCCAGGTGGGCTTTATTATGGACAGGCAAATTAGGATAAGGCGGTGTGATTTTTCAACATGACACATCGCGATCGCTTAACTAGTGTTCCTGTCTGTTTGCTCTTTGAAGCCAACAGAAAGGAAAAAAGTACATAAGCTTGTTACACGGTGATGAAATACACACGGACACATGAACACCTGTTTTCTTAAAAGGAGTCTCCAGGTATTTCCTGGAGAACATTTCTGTTTGTGTCTAAAATTTCTGTTTGCTGAGAATGATCTGCAGGCCTAGCGAGAACATGAAACATCAAGAATGCAGTCATAGTCAAGGACAAAGATCCTTCTACAAAAGGACTTTGAAGATGCAAGCCGGTTCCTCTTCCCAACTGTGTGTGGTCTGAGCCTCTGGATGTTTTTAAAAAATTTTAATTAGTCATGCATATTTAGTTTTAATAGTAATTTTAGTAGATAATACACTCGCTTGGCTCAAAACGAGAAATTACAAAGAGATACACCTGTCCTCCAATGCCGCTGCAATGGATCAGCACTGTCTCTATTTTTAATATACGTTTCTAGGATTTCTTTGGGCATAAATAAACAAATAAGACATAAATTCTTACTCCTTCTGTTTTACACAGACGATAGTATAAGAGGCGCTCTGTTCTGTTCCGTGCTTTTTTCCCAATTAACGATACTTTCTATATCTATATATAAAGAGCTGTTTCATTTTTAATGCCTATGAAGTATTCCATTGAGCAGATGTACCACGATTGATTTAACCAGAGCCCCTTTAATGACCTTTGACTGATTTCTAAACTTTAGCCATTAACTTCTCTACAATGAATAACTTTGTACACTCGTTATTTCATGTGCATGTGAATTTAGGTTTAGAATCGACTCTTAGAATCACTGAGTAAAGTAATACATCCTTTTTAAAGTTTTCGGTAGGCAATGCCAAATCAGTCACTGTCAGGACTGCATTAGTTTATACTCCTATCAGCCATGTGTGAGTACCCATTATGCCAGCCTGCTGAATGAGTATTTTTATAAACATTTAGATTTTTTTAAATCATTCTTTTCATGATTTCTAGATTTCAAATTATAGATACAAAAACTTCTCAATCCAAAATTTTAAGACTTTTCCTGTATTTCCTTCTAGTGTTTTTATTCACTTAGATTTTATTCTGGTGTAGGGTTGAGCTATGATACTAAGTCAGTATTTTTCCCCAGATGGCTGCTCTGCCCTCCCTACATCTTTTATTTATTTATTTACTTGTGCCAAGAATTGAACTCAGGGCCTTACTAGGCAAGTGTTCTACCACTTGAGCTAAATCTCCAACCCATGAACTCCTGAGCTTGCTAAGCAAACACTCTAGCCACTGAGCTAAATCCCCAGCCCCTCATCTTTTATTTAAAAGTCCTTTACTTCCATAGATTTGAGGAATTGTCTTTATTTGAGGAATTGTCTTTAGTTTAGGAACACTAAATTCCTGTGTTCTAGCGTAAAATAAGTTGTACGGTTAATGGTAACAAGGTGGGAAAAGGTATATTGTATTTCCCCCAAAATAAGATCTAACCAGAAAATAAGTCTTGGCATGGTTTTTCAGAATTCTCATAATATAAGCTCTATCCCAAAAATAAGCCCCTGCTAAGATCATCAGCCAGATGGATGCGTTTAGTATGTCTGTTGCAACACACAATGGATATATTAAATTATAAAATAATATTAATACATAATTAAATATAAATAAAAATATTGTTGACATTAATACTTAAAATAGATGGTAATATTAATTAAAATTAAGTATTTGTAAATACTCAAGCAGGCGTCTTTGGATGAGAAATAAATGCCTACGTAAACAGATGAACTAGAGACTTCTTGCCAAACGACCGGTCAGAGTACAGACACAGTACTAAGTGCTTGATAATGAACAGACATGATTGTGTCTGATATGAATCTCCATAATTCGATACATCATGTGCTGTGACAGACATACGTAATGCACTCATGCAAAAGAAATAAATGTTTCCTCAATTTGGGTGTCTGCAAATTTCGTCATTTTTGTGTGGGCCATCATTCTCGACTGCTATCATTTCTGTTGCCACTCCTGCCTTTAAGTCTTAAAATAACACTTGATTTAAAGGAAACTTGGGAAAGCCAGCCTGCGAGAGGTCATGACTTGGTGGAGAATTCTTGGGATGAAATCACTGACGGTTGCTAATGCACTACGAGCAGGCGACGTGGACAAGAAGCACTTATTTAAGGAGAGGTCTGTTGCTGGACACGGTTCTAGAGCAAACGGAGTCACGAGAAATTCAGCCTGGAGTCTGGAGAGTTCCGACGATGTTCCAGAAGAAGATGAAATGATTGTATTTCAATAAATGTGGATTTTTATCATGAATAAATGAATGAAGGTAGATTGTTATACATGAAACAATAAGACATCCTCTGAAAATAAGCCCCGTTGTGCCTTTTGGAGCAAAGATTAGTATAAGACCTGGTCTTATTTTCAGGGAAATACAGTAGTAGGGAAGAGAGGTAGAGAGAAAGGAACTTAAGAGCCCTTGGTAAAAAGATGATATTGGACTAACACCTGAAGGGATATGACCAAGTCGGCCTCTACTCTATGGCTTTAGGCAAGTATTTATTCTTTTTATGCATCAATTTATTCATCAGTAAAGCTGGAATTACAAATAATGTATACTTAATGGGATCCTTAAGAACCAAGTTGGAGGATTGAGGATTTAGCTCAGTGGTAGAGCACTTTTCTGGTAAACACAAGGCCCTGTGTTCAATCCCCAGCATGCAAAAAAAAAAAAAAAAAAAAAAGAACCAAGTTGGGTCTTTTTAACTAGCTTAGGATTGAGCCCAACACATATCGTTTGATTATTTTTATTACTATCATGGACATTTTCTTTCGCATTATGTTCCTAACTAATGCATGGCTACAAAACATTCTATCACGTAGTCATAGTGTTTTACATGTTAACGCCACATGCTAACTTAACTGTTCTAAAATTGTTAGGCTTCTGGGATGGTTCTTCATTATTACTCTTCCAACACTATCCTATTAATTTTTTTTAAGCTTTTTAATCTTGAGATTACTAGAGACTCATATACAGTTGTAAGAAGTAACACAGAGACATCTCTTAATCCAATGGTAACATCTTGTAAAACTACCATGTAATGTCACCACCGAGGCACTGGCATTGACACAGTCAAACTGACACCATTTCCATCACCACAAGGACACTGCATGGTGCCTTTCTATGGGCATATCCACTTCCTTCCCTCTTCCACCTTTCTCTTGACTCCTAGCACCCACTCATGGTATGTCCTCCATTCCTATGATTTTGCCATTTAAAGAATGCTATATAAACAGGATCATACGGTATGAACCCTTTTTGATAGACTTTTTTCCTCAGCAAGATTGTCTGGAGAGTCATCCAGATCACTGAGCACATCGATAGGAATCTTTCCCTTCCTTCCTCTTTTGTTGCTGAGTGGTATTTCATGCCATGACTGTACCAGTTTGCTTAACCCTCCATTGAAAAACATTTGGCTGTCCTCAGTTTGGAGCCACTATCGATAAAGCTGCTATAAACGTTAATGTGCAGGTTTATGTAGATATGCTCTCATTTCTCTGGGAGAAATGCCCCAGAGTGCAATTTCCGGGCTGTCTTGTAGTTGTGTGGTTAGTTGTTTGTTTGTTTGTTTTTAATTGCTAACTGATACATCCTGAAACTGAAAATGATACATCGTGGCTACATCATTTTACATTTCTGCAAGCAATATATGAATGATCTAGTTTTTCTGCATCTTTGTTAGCCTTTGATCTTATCACTACTTTTTATTTTAACCATTTGGATAGCTGTGTAGTGATATCTTGTTGTGGTTTTATCTTGCATTTTCTTAATGAATTATGAAAGTGAACATCTTCTATGTGCTTATTTGCCATCTGCACGTATCCTTGGCAGTGAAATGCCTCTTTATAATGTTTTCTAACTAGATTTTTGTCTTTTAGTCTTTTTTTGGGTGCATACGCGGTGGTGATAATGGTGAAGGGTTCTTTTGCTGTTGAGTTTTCTTTGTGTATCATACATACTAGTCCCTTGTCAAATACACAGTTTGCAAATATTTTCTCCCACTCTCTAGGCTGTCTTTTTATCCTTTTATCAAGACATTTCACAGAGGAAAATTATTTAATTCTGAGGGAGTCCAACATATCACTTCTCCCTCTTATGAGTTCTGCTCTTAGCACCAAATCTAGGAATTATTTGCCTAAACATAAGCAGCAGAAACTTTCTCCTTTTCTCTAACAGTTTTGTATCTACAATGTATATTGAAGTCCAAGATGTGTTTTAAGTTAATTCTTGTGTAAGGTATGAGACAGATTGAGGTTCTTTTCCCCTACGGATGTCAAATCACTTTAGAATCATTTGTTGAAAAGACTCTTTCCTCATTGCTTTTATATAACTTTGTCAAAAAGCAGTTGGACATACTTGTGTGGGTCTATTTCTGGGTTCTCTATTCTCTTCAATTGCTCTATGTGTCTAAAAGTTCTATATTGCTAGAGTGACCCTTTTCTTCGGTCAGAGAGACCAAGCTTTGGAGGAAGACTCTTGACAATACCAAGTCTAGGATGTAAAGGCCAAGGGAAATCACTAATGTGTTGTTCCCCAAGTTCCTAGCCGGTCTCCCTTCTCCTCTGCACTTTTCAGAGTGCTTTGATGTTTGCTTCCCCTATAATTTCCCAGGTTTTTCATTGGCCTTTGTGAAAGGAATAAGAAGAAGTATCTATGTACTCCATCAGATGTCATAAGCCGAACTCTTATGTTCTTTTTTAATGACAATTTAAGGAGAAAAAAAATACTTCAAAGTAAAGGCCCAAATTCAAGCTGAGAGTTTACATCCAAAAAGCCGTAAGACTCTCCCTTACGAAGAGCTCAGGGCGAAGCGAAGTTGGGTCCATGCTGGGCTGGCGTCCCGGGCATGAGCCGCGGCTGGAGCGGGAAGGCAGAGAAGCAGAGGCGGCACCCGCAGAGTGGACTGGAGGAGGCGGCACAGGGCAGAGCGGAAAGCCGAGGCCTTCAGTCCCTTCTCTGACTGTGTCTCCTCCAGTCAGGCTCTCTGTCCAGGTAAATAGGAACTGCCAGTGACCACCCTGCTCAGACGGTGCGCCCCGCGGCAGGTCCCTCCTGCTGCCCACTTCAGTCCCGGGAGATGCCTGACGTCCTAGCCACTCATTTCCTCTTAGGGGCTGCACTGTTCCCTGCGTGTCCAGCCCGGGAACACAGAGAAGGGTCACTGCCTTCGGACCTTTAGGGAAGTCCTGCCCTGCACAGGCCCGTCTGTCCTCATTAACAAGCACTGGGGAGCCCATGAGCTGGGGCCAGAGCAGCTGTGCGCAGTGAACTCGGCTTGGTAAAGGGCCTCAGTGAGTCTCCCAGAGCACCCAGCACCCCACTGCGCTCCTACCCATCACCTTCTTTTTCTCCTTAGCAGCACCCACCAGCGGAGTCATCTAGCAGGGTTACAGGTGGGTCCGTATTTTGGTTTGGGCCGGGTTTTCTCCCTCCCTAGAATTGTAGCTCCCTGAACAGTGAGTGTCCGTGTCCCCAGCGCCTGGATCGAGGAGGTAGACATTTGAGAAGTGGCTCTTTTCCTGACCCTTCACAGCACGATCGACAGATTCGCAAACTTGATCCAGCCCGGTCCAACTTTAAGATGTCAGTTTAATGTCCTTTAAAGCGTATGTCCCAGTTCCTTCTAGAACCAAGTCCTGACTTGACTCTTGACCCGTGGCCCTTGCCGATTTGTTCTTTTCTTCTGCCCTCAGCTGTGTGGTCCCAGGAAGGATAAGGGCAAATGCCGTTGTCTTCCTACCTCGCAGGCACCTCTGGCTGCCCCGACTGCTCACCTTTCCTCTGCCGTGGGCAGCCACGCGATGCCTCTCCCTGCACAGGGGGCGCCCTCTCCGCCACTTCTGCTACTGCCGGTCCCCTCTGCCCCATGCTGCGCTCTCTTGCTGCAGCCCAGACACCTTCTCAAGCTGATGCTCAACAGTCCTCAGTCTGACTCCAGATTGTTTTTCTAACTACCTCACCTTTCCTGTCCCCTGTACCTCAGCTGAGCTGAGTAGCCTGTTCCCCAAAACCCCCTCGACCAAGTCCCTGTCCTCTACATTTCCTTCAGTCTCCTTTCTCCATCACGCCACCCCCTCCCACCTCTGCTAAACTCCCCATGACTTGGGCTCCCCTTCCCAGGACAAATGCTGCTTCCTCCTCACACCTCCCCTCATCCTTCTGGTCCAGTGGTCTTGACCTTGGTGCACACTGGAATTCCCTGGAGAGCTGGAAAAGCAATGACCCTCGAGCTCACCTCCAGAAAGTCTGGCTCAGTAGAGGGTGTCTGGGCATTGGGATTCGTCTCAGAACCTGCCCAGCTGATTCTAACATCCAGCCAAGCTGGGACCCCGCAGCCTAGTGGAATTCACTCATTTTTTTATCTCAGTATTCCTCCCTCACCACTGGCCTTGATCTACTATGAGACTGCAAGCCCCTAGAAAAGAGGGACGGGTCTGATTCGTCTTTGCAAATCACACAGGGCTCAGCATAATTAAAAGCATAATAATAGCTAACATCTATTGGATGCTTACTGTGTGCTGCACATCATTCAGATTCTCGATGTGCATTATCCCATTTGGGCCGCACGTCCGTAAGAGGCAGGTGTTACTCATTAAGCCGCTCTGACAAATGAGCAAACTGGGACACAGGTGTCAGGAAGCGTGCCAGGATTGCACAGATACGAGTAGTGGAGCAGGGGTTGAGCCTGGGCCAGCTGGCCCCAGAGCCTGCCCCAGCCCTGTGCAGCCTCCGCACAGCTTGGTGATTGAATGAAGATGCTCAAATGAATGGATGGAGATAAGGCGGCACTCCGAGGCGGCACTCCGAGGCGTCACCTTAACTGGGCCCGGTGGGGAATTTCTCAATTGACATGTATTTCCTGTCCCACTTTCATCATGGCTCGTCTTCAAAATATCTGTTCAATTATTCATGTAATATCTTTATTTCAAACATATTTTATGCTCGGCTTCATCTAAGCAAGAACATTCATAAGATCAGAGGTTCAATGCAAGAAATCATTTTCTTATACTCATTGTCTTGGTCAGTCTGGGTTGCCATTAAAGTGCCACAGCTTACAAACAACAGAAACTACTGTCGCACCACTCTGGGGCTTGAGGACTGAGATCAGGGTGCCAGCCTGGTGGATTCTGGGGACGGCTCTCTTTGGGGTTACAGACTGCTGACTTATACAGGGTCCTTGGGTGGCAGAAAGAGGACTAGAAATCTCCCTGGCATCTCCAGTATCATTCTGTGCGTGAGGGCTCCACTCTTTGACCTAAATCACCTTCAAACCCCAACTTCTAATACCATCATGTTAAGGGTTAGTCTTGCAACATATGAAAAGTTCAGAGGACGTAAACTTCCAGTCTATGACACACTGAAAATAATAATCTCAAGTGGGTGTGCACATACCACGCCGAATAAAATCACCTTGCTGTAGACACCCCAGCACTCGCTTGCTCTATGCAGAGCTCGCAGCCATCCTTCTACCAAGCGTCTTAACATCTTGGACCCTCATTTTGCCTTGGAATTATAAAAGTTCAGCTAATATTAGAACCTGTTTTGAATAAGCGCCTCTCTTCCAAAGCAAAACACCTCTTGCCTGGAATTAACAAGAGAGCCTAACAAGACCTTTCAAGCCATGGCCTTTATTTGCTTAGTTTTATGAAGCTCCAACTCTTCGAGAGGCCTTTCACAAAAAAGACATCTTCATTTCAAAAATATCTTGGGGCTGAATGAAAACCTTGTGAAATACACTCATTTTTATTACTTTAAAAATATTCACCAAAATGTGCTTTATATATTATTTAGCCATTCCACAAGAGCCTCATTTTTCACTCAGACTCTCACAGTCTGGGCTCTGGCATCAGGCTAAGTACATAAGCTAAGTGCCAAGTGAGCGCCAAAGATGACTGCGGTTTAGAAATGCAGAGGAGGAGACGGGTGGCAGTGGGTGGCATGACCCAGAGAGACGTCAGCAGCAGTCAGGGGACTGCCACACCTAAGAATGAATGGGCTCGAAGTGACCTGGCATGGGAAGAGAAACAATAGAAGTGAGGCGGAGAGTATGGTGCACAAAGGTCTGAGCCTCCTTGCCATCCACTTACCTCCTCGGCATTCGTCCGTCCAATCTGTTCTGGGTTGGAAACTTTGCGAACCGCATTGAGTTTTCATTTTAGGGAACATGGAACACTTCCCTATGGGGCATTATGCTACTAAGGGATTTTACATGCATTATTTCTCATTAAAACACAGGGCACATTAAATGAGGTAGAACTGATTATCAATCCCGTGAGAGAGAGGCTGAGACCCTGACCAGGTTCCCTCAGCTCCCAAGAAGTAGAGCTGAGCGATGAACAGGGTCCAGCTGCACACTACAGTTTTCTCAGCGACTTGGTCTTGCCCTTGCTGTGAAGGATTCAGACACGGCGCGTGTCCTCCAGGAGCACCACGCTGAGCAGAGAGCGCCGACAGTTAAACCAAAAACTACGGCTCCACGTGATAGGTACTAACGAGACGGAACCATGGAAACCAATAGCAGTGGGAGCTCGCGGGGCTAAACTCTGTTCCAGAAAGACTTGACTGAACGCCAGTCCACATCAAAACAAAAAAAAAGGACATTGACCATAGACATTCATGTACAAATAATGCTCACCATCATTACCACCAGTTAATACTGGACGGCCTGCTGCACTCCCAAGACAAGGCTCATTGTTAATTTTAGGGAACAGAGTTCGTGTTTCAAATACACTTACTAATTTCAAATTTAGGGAGCTAAGTCTTGTACGTCCTGATTTAGTCCACATTGCTGTTCTAAGATGCTACAATTCAAAGATCTCCTCACCTATCACCAGGTGCGGAGAGACCAGTGCTGGTCTGTCATCAGCGGAGCTGAGTAGAAGCTTCTGGTCGAGCGAGAGTGACAGAGACTGGCTCACCCTCCTGAAACAGACAAAACCCTGAAACAAAGGACGCCCAGGCAGACAGACCCAACAGCAGCTTTCGAGGCGCTGGCTACCCGGCAGCAGAGACAGACGGATGATCTCTGGCCGTGGAAGGCAGAAGGAGCGTGGGACTGTCCGCCACCCCACCTTGAGAGGCTCCAGGCCTCCTGGGGAGCGGGGACTGAGGCCAGGTCCAGCAGTCTCTGACACGAAGGCTGCGGCCTGGCGAGGATGAAGCGTCTGCGGAGAGCTGCAGACAGAGAAGCCTGCAGAGGTCTGGGGTGGGTGCACACCAAGTGCTGGGCAGAGGAGTGACCAGCGCACTCACACAAGGACCCTAGCACTGATGCGGGGCAGTAGAAGTACAGTGTTGTGCAGGCCAGCCGACGCGTCTTGCCCACCAGCCAGACCAGAAAGTCTCAGTATTCACAAGCCATCAGGTGAAGGACTCGGGAGGGTCCTTCCTCACAAGTGGGGAAAAGTTAGCTCTAGACTCAATACAGCTTCAGTCCTTTTAACATGAGGACATCTTAAAAGTGAGAACTGAGGGCCTGAGGCTTTAGCTCAGTGGCAGAGCACTTGCCTGGCAAGTGCAGGCCCTGAGTTTGATCTCCAGCACTGCTCCCACTACCACCAAAAAACGCAAAAACTGAAAAGAGCAGACTGTTTCCAAGTATCTTAAACTACATCCAGCTTTGAGAACAAAGCTCAAGAATATTTAGTGAAATTTTACCCAAACAGGTAAAATTCACAATATCTGGCATTTAAACAATAATTTGCAGGGAGAAAGAAGCAGGAAAATGTAACTCAGGATTTGATGAAAAATCCATGAAACCAACACAGAACAGACTGTGGTATTAGAATCAACAGAAAAGGACATTGAAAAATTAGTATCAATTATTCCATATGTATAAAACGTTGAGTAGGAACACAGAAGGTATATTTTAAAAGTCCAAATTAAACTATATGAGATTAGTTGAGATTAGAAACTATAATGTGTGAGGTAAAAGGACACCGAATGAGATTAACAGCATCTCACATAATGCACAAAAGAAGATTAAAGAATTGAAAGACCCAGCAACAGAAACAATCCAAAGAGAAACACAGGAGGAGAATTTTTTAAAAGAAAGAAAGAAAGGAAAATCAATGAGCTGTACAACTGAAGGCAGACTAGTGAGCATATCATCAGAGCCCTTGAAGGAGAGAAAAGAGGGGGAAAGATATTCGCAGGCATAATAGTAAAGATGGATAATAGCTGGTCTCACTTGGGTCAAATCATTTATCACTCATTCATTCAACTACTACTTGCACAAGTCTACGTGCAAGAGAAATACAAAGAAGAAAAAGAACAAAAATTCCTGCCCTCATCTGTTTGTGTTCCAGTGAGCGAAGAGGCACAAAAACAAATGGCTACGTGAGATTTTTGCAGGTGTATCAGCCTCGGCGCTTGGTATTTCCACTGGGGTTTTCTTTGTCCTGCGCATTACAGGGTGTTGAGCAGCATCCTTGGTCTCCGCCCACTGGATGCCAGTTGCACCCTCCAGCTGTGACAACCAAAACCATCTCCAGACACTGCCACACATTGCCAAGGAAAGGGGACCCAGTGATGCTTTAAAAGTGGAATGTGCCAAGAAAAGAGAAAAAATGGCAATCAGCAGCCAAAGGGTAATCTAGGATCGAATTACAGCAATTTAGAGGAGAAAGACCTCAAAAAAACGTGACACTCTAAGTGACTTGAAGGTCATAAGTAGCATGTTTCTGGCAGGCAGATGCTCAGGTACAAAGACAAGCGTGTTCGAAGACGAGGCCGCGGAGGCTGCAGGAGAGTGAATGCGGGAAAATAGAACAAGAAAAGGTCAGAAGAGAAATGAGACCTGAGTGAACGAAGGCCGCTGCTCCGGGTTGAGTAGCGCCCCGTGATCAGGAGGAGTAAGGAGCACCGGACAGACGAGCACACCGCTGGCTAACTACGCGGCCTTGGGCATGCGCTTAAACCTCTTTGGGCCTCAGTTTCCTCAGCTGTACACTGCTTTTCACCATCTCTACAAAGATTAAATGAGATAACACACTGGTAAAGGCCCCTGACAACACTAAGGCTTGACTGATAGAAAGAAGCATTGTTCAAGAAATAAAGGTGACGTGGTTTAGACAAATTCTGAATCCAACACTTCTTCAGAAGAGATTCACGGGGAATGTATGAATTTAGCATATATTTATATACGCTCTTCCTGAGGGTCTCTGTTTCCAACACCTGCATCTAGAGCACTCGCTGCCGTTATAATTTGAGCAGAGTCGACGCTTGGTGGGCTGGAGGTAGAATCTCCAGATTTGCTGTGTGAACTTGGACAAGTCACCTAACCCCCACTGTTTAAAAACTATAAATTATATTTGCCTCATGAAATTGTTGTAAAGATTGAATGACTCGTGTTTAAGGCACTTATCTACACAGCAGTTTGCATGTTGTAGAATACTTGATGGCATGTATTATTTCCTAATACATAATAATTATTAATAGTCGATGAGCTTGCTCAACTTATACTGTCTTAGGAAAGAGCATACCGACATTGTTTAGTAATAGTCATTACAGTAAATCGTTTTTCAGTGGTCGGGGTAGTCTCCCTGTATCACTTGGCGCTGGGTTCCTAGTAAAAATAGACAGAGAAGTCAAATCTTCTGTGGGCTCCACACACTGGCCACTGTTAAGAATCCCTGTGCAGAAATAAAAGGGTTTCCTCCCATTCCCCTCCAAATCAGGCAACTGGCAACACTGGAGGTGGGGAGCTGGCACGGAAGTGAGACCCCAGAGCCTTGGGATGGAGGGAAAGATGGCACAGGAGCGGAGGATCAGAGACAAGGGGAGAGGATGCTCAGGGCGGGAGACGAAGGCCCGGCTGCCCCTCTCACTCCACTCACCTGCAGACCAGCTTCCCTGGTGTCAAATCACAGCCCCGAGGGCTGTGCTGTACACCCAGGACCTATCTGAGATCTCACCTACCACCCCTACCCATGTGCCAGACGAACGTTAAAACCCAGAGATGTGCTGAAGGAAATTGTCCATGTTCTGAAAGAATATTTACCAAGTTTTAAAATGTGCATACACTTGACCCAGATGTACCACTTTTGGTAATTTCTCTAAAGAAATGTAGATGCATATGAAAGATTAAAAATAAAAGTATGGAATACCCATTTTAACATTGCTTACAGTGTTCCAGGTGCAAAAGTTTAAATGCCCATCAATAATGATATTGGACCATAAATAAGGTCGCAGCTGGTCAGTGCAGTAAGAGCACAGATATTGGACCATAAATAAGGTCACAGCTGGCCAGTGCAGTAAGAGCACAGCAGCTTGCCGTATAGAGTGGTACAACACTAGCTGGTGGCCAGGGGGAGATGTCGCTGTCCTTTTGTTGTGTGAAAAGAGTAAGTTGATACAGAGAGCCCCATCTCATTTACATTAAATGATCATTTATTCCACTCCTCTAGTAAGTAATCCCGTGACGATGCCTATTGATTAAAGGCGTTCCGTGGCCCTGCTGTCCTTGATACTTGGGGAGCAGCAGTGAGTAGAATGGAGACGGCCCTTGTCTCTGTAGCGTCCAAAGTCTAGTGGGGGCAGGAGGGTGGGCTGATATTGGACAAGTAGCAAAGATGCTGTGACTGTGAAGGCAGAAGCGGGAGGGGATGTGGCAGAGTGCTCACGAGGAGACAGAGCTGTACATGGATGACTAGAGATTTCCTCTCAGAGAAGGTGACACGCAATGGATAGAAATGGCCTGCAGGCACACAGAGGTGCAGGATGCTCCAGACAGAGAGCCAGGAGATGAAGATCGCTTGAGATATGTTTGAGAAACTCTGAGGAGGCTGGTCAGAGTAAGTGGAGGGGAGGAGAGAGCTGCAAGGGGCCTGACTGCAAGACCAGAGGAGGGAGGCCACCGGGGGCGGTAAGGAGTAGAAAATGGGTCTGCCAAGTCCAGAGCCCAAGCACACAGGGCAGGGGCCACAGCAGCGATGAGGGAGAAATAGGACAGAGCGCTGGCCCAGAGCCACGGGGGTGAAGATGGGGCGAGGAGGACGGACCCAGAATGCACCCTGCCATCCTGGGAGCGGGGGAGGGGGCGGTTTAGAGCAGAAAACCTCCTGCCACATCCCCAGCCCCCAAAACTCCAGATCCCAAAGCAGAATGGTGGTTTTAAATCATCAGTACTTCCTACTTTCTTTTTCGGTTGATATGATTCATGACTGTGGGGACTGTGGGAAACCCAGTACAGCCATCTTTGTGATGATACACAAATCATTAAGCAAGGAGACCACAAAGATAGAAAATATTGACGTCTTATACACCCCCTTTGCAGAAGTAGGAGAAAGGGGTTTTGGTGGGAACCCAACATGCGCTGCTGCATTTATTACCCTCTGGCTCCAAACAATGTCCTTCCAACCAACTGTGAACGCTGAATATGTTAGAGAGAGGGGGAAGGGGAGGAAGAGGGACTCTCATAAACTCCTTATTGTTCTTCAGGCCCGTGGGTCGAAGAAGTATGGCTGGAATTAGGGGGTAAGAAAGAAAAGAGTGTGAAGCAAAAATAGGACTTTGAGAGTCTGCACTCAACAAGTTGCAACTGTGAAAACTCTGTTTTGCTCCTAGGATATAGTTGACAGCAAGGACACAGAAGGACAAGAAACTGAACCTTTGAACTGCTCTGTCCCTGGGAACCCCAACGGGCTGGAGATTTCAAAGGAGTACTCCCAAACGACAGATATAACTGAGACTAATACCTCCATTATGAGCTTCTTCAAAACTCTGGTAAGTAGTTCCCTCTCTTCTTCCCCAATTCTGTCGTCTGAAAGCGGTGCCAATTTTAAGAATGATATATGTCTGAATGCTGTTGCACTGGGTTACCATCATGGTGTGGCTGGATCCTCAAAGGATAGGGACAATCGTAGTTTCCAGGGAATTGCACTCATCGGGTTTTTGGCGAGAGCTCTGAGCATCGGGAGCCATGACAGGAACGGCAGGCACCCGAACCAGGTAACATGGTGGTGCACTGTATGGAGTTCCATTGCAATCGAATGTCTTACAGTCACTGATCATAACAATGACTAGAAGATATAACCCAGTCGTTGACCTAGGAAGGCAACCTTGCCACTCAAACGGCAAGTAACACATTGTAGAAATCACCTTCAACCTTGTTCGATCTACCTCTTTAATTGGATGGGGGAGAGACTGTGTCTTTGTATTTCTTGTTCATCTCTGACCTCCAGGCAGAGCCCATAAACAGACATGTCAAAACTCAAAAGACAGCTGAATGAACAAATGAATGAATGCATAATTAACTAACCCCCAATATGCCAGGCCTATATACAAATACCAAGACTAACTCCAAAAGATAAAATGAAAAGCAGTCTACAGAATGTGCCACGAAAACCAAAGGGTTGCTACATGTTGGGAATAACAAGAGAACTCTGGAAAGTCTGTGACTTTCCAGGAGATAATTTTGAATGTGATTACACTTTTGGCAAATTTTTAAGAGCTGATGCAATTAGTTATAAAATACTGATTTTTATTAACTTTTTATTACCCAGAAGTCTTTTGGTTTCTACTAATCTGAAAGTACTTATTTCCTTTTTTGTTGGTATGGTAAACTGGGTGACTGTAAAGAATTATGTGTCTATGAAATAAAAATCACTTTAAAAAGCTATGGTTTTTAATACTTGGTCTTCTCAAACTTTTAAGGTTTCGCCTAACAAAGCTGAAGTAAAGAAAGATGCAGAAGACACGGTAGGTGGCACGAAGTATGTACGTGCAAGTGTACGTGTGTTGGGTTTGGGCCCAGAATGGGATTCAAATCTGTGTCTGCTTGTCTGCTTCTTGAAAAACGTGTTAGCCATTTAATACTGCTATTGGATTGCCTTTAAAATATCTCGTTTAGGTAATGGTGTCTTAGCAAAAATTTAAGTAGACCCTTAAAAGCTATGCCCAACTCGGCTAAATAATGTCACAATAATCAATTTCTTATGTAAAATAAAAACAGAATGCTAACAATCATATTATCTTCTTAGTCTTTTAAGTTGCATGTAGAGAGACATGGGAACTATAGTAAAAAAAAAAAGATTCCTTTTAAAATAAAAGGAAGCTGCTATGGTTTTAATCCCAGCTACTTAGGAAACTGAGGCAGTACCACAAGTTTGAAGCTAGCCTGGGCAACTTGGAAAAATCTCAAAATAAAAATAAAAAGGACTAGGGAGATAACTCAGTGTAAGGCCCTGGTTCAACTCCCAGTACCACAGAAAAAGAAGAAAAAAAAAGTGTTCTTCTCTCTCATATAATTTGGGGGGCGGATCTATGCTGCAAAGGTAATTTTGAAATAAAATGGTTGCCATGGGACATTGCCAAATGGAGAGCCGTGTAGAGAAGTCAGGCACCCTGGTGGATTTTTCCTGGAAATTCAGCCAATTTCCCTCAAAATAAATTCAGTTTAGAACAACTACTTTCTTAGAAATGCTTTCCCTTTACACTTGACAGGCCCAATTACCTTAGTGGGACACATGGTTTAAATTTCCCGGAATTCATGAGAGTAGTTTAACTTGGTGATAGATAGTGTCTTGCATTCTTTTGATAATTAAAAGTGCTTTGAAATATATTGGGATCAATTGAATGGCTTAGCCAACCCCACACATCTGATACTTATATTTGAAGGAACTAAGAAGTGAGAAAAAAAAAAAATCCTAGATTTTTGTCTCCAAAGACCTGTGTTTGAGCTCCGATTCTGTGACTTGATAATGGTGTGATCCTAAATTTTATGAATCCGTGGTCATAAGGATTGAGCGAAAGTGAGAAAATGCCTGATGACCTGGAGGGCTCTGTTCAAATATAGGTGACGCCTATTCCTATTTTCATATGCAAAATAGGTTTGATGCCATGATTGCATTTGTACTGTGTTGATGGCTTGCTCTAGAATTTTCCCTTCCCACTGAAAACTATTTCTAAAGCATATTCCTTCCTTTTCCTTAAAATTACTCATTTGCTACAAGGCAGCTAAGGTCAAGTCCAGTGAATGCTTGAGTCAAAATGTTTCTCTTTTGGTTCTGTGTTTTGCATTGTTCAAAGACATACAGTCAGCACAAACAGACTCTAAATAGTGGGGGATGTTGATGAGAGTTCTGACTCCTCACCAGGCTGCAGCCCTTCTCCCGAGCTGATCGTGTACCAAGCCCCTTCTGCAACCCAGAATGTGGCCCCAGCTGAGTGTACCTCGCTGCCCAAGCGCTGAGCCTGGATCTCAGATGAGGGATTCTGAGTGTAGGTTACCCGTGATACTTACACACAGACCCCTCTCTTGTATATCTGTTCTCATAGTTGCCTTGTTGATACCTTTTTCTACTGAAGTGGTTGGATTTTTTTTTTAAGTCTGTATCTTTATCCTATTCAGCTGTAGGTGGTTTTTACCACACTCCATGCCCCATACAAAATCTCACAGCACTTGTGACGTGACCCAACCATTTTTATGGTTGATGTGGGTAAACTGGTTCACCCTGGAAACTTTCTTTGCTCGAGAGCTTCACCCATCTAGAAATCAATCAAAATGTGTGGGCTTGGTACTGCTTCCCTGAGATTTCTACCACTGAATCAGAGAAGGTCAGTTTGCAAATGGAGCCCTTTCAGAGGTCGTCTTTGCCTTCACTCAGCGGCACGACACGAAATTATTTGTCAGCCGGTCATTTTCTCTTTCCCATATGACAATGTCATTTGGATATTTTATCAAGTAGGGATCGTGTCATCTTTGTTTTTATTTTTTGTTTGGGTATTTTAAGTCCTGTATACAGAGATTGAGTGTCTTGTTGCTGTCTTACAGCACATAGTGATGGGGCTGGGGCCTGGTTTGATTTGGTTTGGTTTGGGAGTGTACTTTTTTGAAATGCGTTTATCTAAATTATTCAGGTAGGTCACCCTGTTGAAAATCAATATGTGCCTGAAATTGACTTGAATATGCGGGTTATAGCTGGGTGTGGTGGTGCATACTCAGCACTGTAATCCCAGCACTCTAGGAGGCTGCAGCAAGAGGATCACAAGTTTGAGCCCAAACTGGGCAACTCAGCAACATAGTGAGACTATCTCAAAATAAAAGAAAACTTTTTTTTAAAGGTCCAGGGGTATAACTCAGGGCAAACACCCTGGGTTCAATTTTAGTACCCCCCAAAATGCTGTTCAATAAATTATCTTTGAGAATTTAAAAAACCTAAACGTTCATTTAGGGTGTCTTGTTGTTGGCGGGGGGAAAGTAATACACCAGCAGTTAATTGTCACAGTATATAAATGCACTTTAAAACAACAGAAAAACATGGATTTTGTTGAACCACAAAGTTCTAAGCTGTGACTGCTGTTGCCCAAAAGGCATCCAAAGCAGAAAGCGTCTGTGACGGACAAGCTGGTCAGAAGACCGCCGAGACCCAGGCGAAAGGCAGCAAGAAAAAGCACTTGGATAGCCCCAGGCTAGGACTCGCCTTTAGAAAACTCTTTAGGCACCAGGTTTGTATCTTGGTCAACTAGGAGGAAAAAGAACCCTGGTCTTCGCTGTGTAGCGCATGCCCAGTCCGTGCCTCCCGGCTCAGTGGCTCAGCATCAATGACGCAGCTCCGCGAGTGGTGATCAATGAAGGGGAATTAAAGATGGTGTGACCCAAGCTTCTGTGAATGGGTTTGAGTCCTCGTAGCTCCGGGCATCTCAGACTGGTTTCCTCCAAGTGTGGACCAGGGTTCTGAAATTATTCTTACTCAGTGTTTCCCAAACGTTGGCCACTTGCATACCACTTGCACCGTTTTTGTTAGATATACTATTTAATCACTTGATTTTTTTTTTTTATTGAAATTGGTCATTTTATGTTTAATTGTATCTTGAAAAGAAACTTTATATTTCATCAGATATAGAAAACCAGACTCATTTAATTTAACTAATACTAAGTATGATACTCTCACTACCTCGTTTGGGTTGAGCCCTGAATCTGGTGCTCTTTCTAACTTTATTTAAAAAACAATTGGCCAATGGTGTAGAAATATTAAAGTCATCCCATCATCAGACTGAGCCTTTCCCTGGAAAGTTGTTAAATAGATGATATGAGAGTTGGAAGAGGAAAAGTATTTTCACTATTCGAATACTATTTAATACTGGATTTCTGTGCAACCTAAAATCGTCGCAGGTCCAGCAGTGGTATGCTGCCTATACTTTGGGAAATACTCTTCTAACCCCAAGATAACAATTTTACCTTTCTGTGGTCTGTTCCTTCCATTCCCAGTATTAACTAAGCTTATACGAAACCCACATAAAAGCCTAGCAGGAGGAGAAAAACAATGAATGGATGCAGAGCAAGTTCTCCATGTCCCGGGAAGTTAGGACAAAATAAAGTTGGTCTTGGAGATACCACTCTTCTAATATCCAAGAAGACACCAGTGTATATCTGAAACATCCATTAAAATAATTTCTGGGGGTTGGGAATTTAGCTCAAGTGGTAGAGCACTTGCCTTGCAAGCAAAAGGCCCTGGGTTCAATCTCCAGCACCAAAAAAA